>JBBPFP010935595.1:0-13148 GCA_037974795.1 Kaempferia galanga | reverse complement strand
CCTGCCGAGCCAGCCTTCCTTTCTTTCTTTCCAAGCTTGCCTAACTTTCCTAGCCTGCCTTACGAGTCATATTCATATTCTTTCCTAGCCTGCCCTAAGGGAACGTACACCTATAGTATAGGATCAAAGTATACCTTACCGAAGGTCATCATATTCATATTCTTTCCTAGCCTGCCTTACGAGTCATATTCATATTCTTTCCTAGCCTGCCCTACTTTCGGAGCCTTCCTTTCTTTCCAAGCCTTCCTGAAGGGAACGTACACCTATAGGATATAAAAGTATACCTTTCGGAAGGTGCCATCATATTCCTACCTCTACTTCACTCAATCGAATTCCCTTTCTTGTACCTGCTAGCTGTCAGAACTCCATCGCATTCCCTTTCTTGTACCTGGCTCTAGTTCACTCCATCGCATTCCCCTTCTGGGACCTGGCTCTACTGGGTACCTGGCTTTCAATCTTGTACCCGGCTCTACTGGGTACCTGGCTTTCAATCTTGTACCTGGCTCTACTGGGTACCTGGCTTGTACCTGCCTCTCCTTCGTCCCTCGCTTTCTATCTTGAACTTGTACCTGGCTCTCCTTCTATCTTGAACTTGTACCTGGCTCTCCTTCGTACCTCGTTCTATTTGTAACTAGCCTTTTCCTCCCCTCCTTAGAGTTTAGCTTGTGGACCCTTTTCCTCCCCTCCTTAGAGTTTAGCTTGTGGACCCTTTTCCTCCCCGCCTCTTTCTTTACCGCACCTCGGATTTAAGTACCGCACCTCGGAGATCGCATGCCCCCAAGTCCTACGCCCGCACTGATTGATTCTTGCTTTCCTGCTTTGATTGATGATTCCCCTCCCGAGGTCTCACTCACATCCTCATTGAATACTTGAACGGGTTAGCCCACGCCCACCACTGCCGAAGCCATCAGATCACATGTCCTAACTGCGAAGCCATCAGATGAGCACTGCTTCGCAACCTACCCTTCCCGGTCCCATTCCCCTTGGCTTGGCCGGGTCACAACTTAGCTCCGTCACTGGTGAAGGTGGTAAAGCAGCGGATTGCAAAGATTGAGCTTCATTCACTCACCGCAGAGTGGGATCAGTCGCCGCCAGAGATCAGTCGCCGCTCTACCTTTCAACCTCATAGGCCTTGCTGGTTTGCTTTGATTTCGCAAAGCTCCCGCCCGAGCAATAGTCCTTAGTCTCGTCCCGCGTCGAAATATTTATAAAATATTATTATATATATATTACTCGCCCCTCTCTCAGCAACAAGATCTTTCTACGTTTTGAATAGCCATTAACGTCCTAAAAACCCATCAGCATTTTGAGTTCATGGATACATGAACGACTTGGTGCTAGCTGGAGTGAATGAAGGGCCGACACAAGGAGGCAGCGACCGATAGGTCGATTGTAGAGTCAGATAGAGCTCGAGCGAGTATTAATGCGAGAGGGGCGAAGAGCTGAGCCGAAAGGAAAGAGTAAATGGCCGTCAGCCATGTTAGCAATTACTGTAATCTGCTTGGGGCGACTGAAAGAGTAGTGAGGCAGCGACCGATAGGTCGATTGTAGAGACAGATAGGCTCGACTGATAAGGAGAGGGCAGAGTCGATAAGTTTTGAGTTGATCTCGTATAGCGACACTTTGAGTGAAGCAAGATTTAGCTAATACAATGAGTCCTCAAGTCCAAAATCTTATGCCAGCCATGGGCAAAAACAGTGACACGTGATTTACTTTAGAGAATGGGTCTTGAAGTTGAAAAAGTTATGTCACCCTACGGCAAACTATTAAAAATGGTCTGGATAGCTCAGTTGGGTTTGTTCCTTACATCCCTCACTTCGTGGTCGCCAACTAGGCAACCCCTCGTTCAGACCTACTTCTACTCTAAACTCACATCGGGGGAGCCAACTAGGCTACCAATCGACTATCGTCTCCCCTTATCATTGATAAGCCTCGCTCAAACAATCGGATAGAAATAAAGGAAAGTGGAATTCCTTTCATTGACAGGTTCGAGAAGAGAGCTGCAAGAGTATCGATCAGAAAGACAGGTGAAGGACAGCAACAAAGGAATGAAAGGGAAGGAACGAAAGGGACAGACGACTGCTGCAACAACAGGAAAGAAAGCGATAGGAAGGGAATGGAAAGGGGATTTGGAATGGAATGATGGAGGACAGCAGCAAGGGTTTTGAGATCAGTAGTATAATTAAGGGGTTTGGGAATTGCATAGAAGGTGAGTAGATTAGTTTTAAGTTTCCTTACCTTCTATTATAGTAGTTGTGTTCCAGACTCCCTTCTTTGACTTAGAGAATGAACTTCGTGGTTACCTCCTGTCCTCTCCTTTGTTCGATTCCATCCTATCTCTTCTCCCCTCTACTGAATTAAATACCCTATGGTGTCTGCTTCACTAGTAACAGTAGCAGCCCTAGTATCCCTACCTAGTAGCCGCCCTCTCAAGAGTGTGAGTCGTAGTAGCCCTAGCCTCCCTCGCCATAGTGGTAGTGGTAAGAGTAGTGCCTTTGCCCCAGCGTCAGAAGCTCCTTCTTTTCCAGTTGTATTTTGAGTCTTAATAAGTGTTAGGTGTATAATATAATTAGCATGCCTCTATGTTCCGGCGTGTGTGACTCGTGACTCAGCTGAGCTCCCTTTATCCGAACCTTATAATAAGTACGCCTTCTAATCGAGCTTGAAAAGCCGCCCTCTAATATCGAGCGGTACTACTGGAAAGGTCTTTACCAGCGGTCCGAGGTCTTGAGAATAGTTTTGATCCGTAATCCCCTTCTCCAAAAGAGAGGGTGAGGACTCTCTATTTCAACTCCACGTTTTCTTTCCCTTTCATCACAGTTCCGCTTCTTCTGATGATCGATTCAACCGTCTATCTAACGTCTGAATGCGGCTATATCCGCTAGGGGGTCGAAAGAAGACTCGATGACGAGCTACTTTCAAGAGATATTGATTATGCAAGAGAACGAGTCCGATCCAAACCAAACAACTTAAGAGCCTAGAGCCGAACTTCGTCCCTCACTGGAAGGATAGGAGTCTGTGATATTTGAATTGATTTGCCCCAGACCAAGAACCTACGTTCTTCGCTTCCCTTAATGGACCTAGGGTTGGACGCATATATTGATTTCCTCTCGTGAACAACCTAATGCAAGGTGAGAAAAGCAAGGAGCCTCTCCCCTGAGTTAATCTTTCTTTCCATGAACTGCTGCTTTCCGGTTTTAGACTATCAAAGATATTGCAAGGTGAGAATGAACTGCTTTAAGATGTGCTTGCTTGGACCGCTCCCGTCTTTCCAGTTTCTTTATCCAAGGGGAAAGAAAGTGTAATGATTAATCTTGCATTCTTTTATGGGAGGAAAGAGTCCGAGTAGAACTGAATAACCTGTCCGAGTAGAAGAGTAGACGAACCTAACCGGACCACAGGAATGACTGCTTAGCTCAAGCTCAAGGAAAGCCAGGTCCGAAGAGCCTAACCGAACCTAAGATTGTTTGAATGTTCCCCTTAAGCCAATAAACCTTAAATCCAAGCAAGTCAAGTATTCATCAAGTATTAAAATCAAATCAAATGCCAAACACCTCTATAATCAATACCCTGATGCCCCATTCTATTCTAGCCCCCGGATCAATGAAAGCAATCCTGATGAAAGCACCACTCTCTGGTGTACCACTCAATTGAATTGAAGCTATCCTGTCAATCCTGTCACTCTATACTATATGAAATACCCTTCATCCCCATTCTAAGATAGGGGAACCCTTTCTCTCTAGAACTGAATTGAAGCTCACATCGAATTCAATCTTTTGAATTGAAGCAATCCTGACTGAAATCGTAAGTGACTTCCATTCTGCTTCAAGTTCGTCTACCCTGTTTGTCAATTCCTCTCCTCTGCCCCTCTTGAATCCAGCCCCTTCGCCTTTCTGCTCAGCTCTTCGCCCCTTATTGAGTAAGCTCCTATCGTCTCACCTTATCCACGATAATCCTTCCCGGCTTAAATAATAGGGCAGCTCTTCGCCCCTTTAGCTTGAGTCTGGGGGTCGATTGCCGGCATTAAGGGTTGTAGAGAGAAGGACGTAGATTGCGTCCTTTGACTTTAGCTTTCGTCTGGTTGGGGCTGAGCCTTTGGGTTGTCGTATAGGGTTTACGGGTATGGATTAGCTGCAGGGTTGTCGATTCCTGTACCTAGGGTTGTCGATTCCTACCCTTCAAGAGAGTAGAGAAAGATACCCATTAGGGTATTCCTAGCTTCCGCCTCAAAGGGTTGGCTCTTGCGTTTGTCGATTGAGAGAAGGAATTGACTTTAGCCCCTCTTGAGTATTGACCGAAGAGAGAAGGACGTAGATTGATAGTGCTTTCCTGGTTGAGACCGATAGCCCTCTTGTGCTTTATGGGTCTTTGTCGATTCCCTCTTGTGCTTTCGTTGAGTACCCTTTCGTTTGTAGATTTAGAGAAGGAATTGACCGAAGATCGGGGTCTGGTTTTGGGTCCTTTGGGGCTTAGGTTGAGCCTTTTGCTGTGGTTTCAGCTTTGGCTGAGGTGGAGCCTTTGGCTGCGCCTTTTGTATCAGTGGAGCCTTTAGCAGGAGCTGAGCGTTGGAATTGCACCTGGGGCTGGTGCTTTTGATGGGGGGGCTTCGGGGTCTTTTGCTTTTGATGGAGTTGAGGCTTCGACTTTAGCAGGAGCTGGGCGTTGAGGTTGATTTTGTTTCAGTTGATTGAGTTCCTTCAAAGAAACCTGTTGTTGATTGAGAGAATGACGGTAGTGTTAATGGGTTTCAGTTTCATTTCTATTCTATGGATTTAGGGTCCTTTAGGACCTACCGTCCTTGAGATAGAGCACTGAACTTCGGGCGCCCGGCAATCCCGAGTTCATATATATTGATTTTCCGGCCGCACATATGCAACGAAAGCGACAAGAGACCGGAGGATGGAATCGAAGGTATCGAAAGCAACAGGAGACCAGACGAGTCAAGGGAAGGCAGCAGAGGATCTTTCGTAGTGTTCTTTATATAGTCAATGGCAGGTAGAGTTGGGGGCTCAGGTAGAGAATTGAATGGAAGACCAGACGAACAAAGGGCACCAGAGCAGTCAATGGAGGGGCAGGCAGCAGAGGAGTGAACGCCAGCAGCAAAGACAGGACAGAGGGGGGCGAACGACAGATGCAACGAAAGACCACAGGAGTCAATGGAACAAAGGGAAGGCAGCAAAGGGCAGGCAGCAGAGGTAGAGAATGGCAGGTAGAGTTGGGGCAGCAGAGGCATTTAGAGTTCGTCGTCGGCAGTCTCCTCGATTTCGAGATTGAATTGCATATAGAAAGATCTAGGATTGACAGTTCAGGGTCGGTCGGGGGCCGGTTGGGGTCCGGTTGTGGGGTCTGGGTCTTTTGTTTCAGTTGATCCTTTTGCAGGGCCTCCTTCTGAGTTTGGGTCTGCATCAGTTGTTTCAGTTGATTGAGTTGATTTACTTTCAGTTGTATCTGAAAAGAAACCTCTTGGAAGAAACTTTGAAGTTGGAGGGGGATATTGAAGGAAAAACGCATGTGTTAAGCATTGCGCTTCAGCTCTAAATTCGCCAATTCACGAAGGTGATATCTCATAGAGATAGAGAATTTCTTCGACTCTACTAATATTGCCATGAAAATTCAAAAGATCGAATCGAACCTTGGAATTCTCTCAACTCTAGAACCATGAAAATTCAAAAGATCGAATCGAACGTAGAACTAGGAAAAAAGCAAAATGGAAAGATCGAACGTAGCGAAGGTAGAGAAAGGGAAGGGCTCAGGTACAGAAACCGAACCAGAGGATCTTTCGTAGTGTTTTTTTGAATTGCAAGGAAAGAGAGTGACGACAGCAACGGAAGAGGATCTTTCGTAGTGTTTTTTTGAATAAAAGAGGGTTTTTCCGGTTGGAATTGCACCTGGGGCTGTAGCCTTTGGTTGGGCCTCCTTCTGGTGCTTTTGTATCAAAGAAACCTGTTGAGGTTTCAGCTTTGGCTGAGGTGGAGCCTTTTGATGTGCCTCCGTCTGGGGCTTTTGATTGAGTTGATTTAGTTGCTCCTTCGGGGTCTTTTGTATCAGTTGAATTCAAGTATTTAGTTGCTCCTTCAGGATCTGGTGCTTTAGTTGATGGAGTTGATTTAGTTTCTTTTGTTTCAAAGAAACCTGTTGTTGATTGTATTGTAATCAATGAATTTGGAATCCTTTAGGATGAATAGATTGAATGAATAATTTGGAATCCTTTAGGATTCTGACCCTTGAAGAGAGTAAAGAAAGTTCAATTTAAAGAAAGGCCGTATACAAAGATCTCTATTAGGGTATTCCAGTAGAGGGGTTGGGGCTTCGCCTTACCTTAGTGTCGATAACTTATATTGTATAGAAAGATCAACAGATCTTTGATCAGTGCGATTGATAGCTTTCATTTCCTTAGCTGCAGGGTTTAGGGTTTGAGTTGAGTGGGTCTTTGTCGATTCCCTCTTGTGCTTTCCTTTAGTTCATGGTCGTTAGGTTTAACGAAGGGTTTTGGGTTGTCGTATAGTAAAGGAATGGAGCTGCTTAGGGTTGTAGTATTTGAGTTGAGGGGTATTCCAGACCTCTTGAGCTTCAATTGACTTGAGTAAACTCTTAGATTTGAGAAGAAGTTCGGGTAACCCTTAGGTTTTAGGCTTTCGTATAGGTATTGACCTTTTATCAGTATCAGTGGGTTGGAGATTTAGAGATTGGCTTGATCTTTCCCTTCTATTCTATTATAGTAGAAGTGTTCCATCCCTCGCAGCGGGGTAACCCCGTGGCAACCCCGAGCTCAAACAAACCTACTTCACCAAAAATATAGATTTCTTTCCGCACATATGCCCAGGTAAAAGAAATGCCAGAAAGCCCTTGCACCGAGCGACAGACTTTTGCAAAGCGAAAGGAGAATTGAGTACCGAAAGAGAGAGTACCGAAAGACAGTTACCAGGTAGAGATCGAAATGACAGGTAGAGATCGAAATGACAGGTAGACAGCGAAATGAAAGGAGAATCCAGTGACGACAGCAAAGAGAGTACCGACAGACAGATGACCGGAAAAGAGGAACGAATGCAACGAAAGCGACAGCAGAGGAGTGAACGACAGAGGAGTGACAGGAGACCAGAGGACCGAACGACAGGTACAGGATCTTTCGTAGTGTTTTTTTGAATGCTAAGGTATCGAATGATGGGAAGGAAGGAAAGGAGTGGATCGAAGACCAGAGAGACGAAGGAAAGGAGTGGCATTTCGGGCAGCATTGGCCTTTAGGTTTGGGTTTGGTGCTTCGGTTGGGCCTTTCGGGCGAACGGTAGAGCCAGCGAACGACGAGTGAATCGAAGGGCAGGCAGCAGAGAAAGGAGTGAATGGCCTTTCGAGTGGGGGCCGGTTGGGGCTTCCGTCTGAGCGTTGAGGTTGGGCTTCTCGGTCTGAGGTAGAGCCTTTTGCTGGAGGGGCTTCTAGGGCTGGGTCTGGTGCTTTTGTTTAAAAGAAACCTGTTGTTGATTTAGTTGATTTTGTTTCAGTCGATTCTCTTGTATTGTAATCAACTTCAAAGTTGATTTACTTGAATCAATGAATTAGGAATCCATTAGGATTCATAGATTGAATTGATTTGAGTTGCTCAATTGAATATAGTATAGGTACTGCCTTTGGGATGTCGATTTAGAGATTTGATCTGGGGATTGAGGTGAGTGCTGAATTCATTGATTTGAGTTTAGGGTTGGAGTTGAGTAGAGGAATTGCCTTTTGACATGTGTCGATTTAGAGTATGTTTTCTTTTTCGTTTCTCTTCTATTGTAACCCTGGAGTATTGACCTTTGATCTGGGTCCTCTGACTTTGACGTCTGGCGCTGTCTCTAGTTCGATTCGATCTTGAAATTTGAATTTTTTAATGAAGTCTCGCTATAGGAGATAAACTTTTTTTCAATGAGTCACCCCTTTACTAAGGGAAATTCCATTTTAATGAATTGTCGCTATAGGAGCATAACTTTTTCTCAATGAGTCACCCCTTTACTTAGCGAAATCCCGTTTCATTGAAAGTGCCGCTATATGAGATAAACTTTTTTAAATTGTGTTGTCGACTTCTTAAGGTACGAGCGATAGCGACGTCTGACTTAAGGATGGGAAATTCTATTTTAATTCAGTCTTCGCTATAGGAGATTAACTTAGCTTCGAACTTCTGTACTTATTTAATTGCCTATCGGCTCCCCTATTTTCATAGCCTTAGTGAAATCCTGCTTTAATGGTTTTGCCCCATCCTTTCCCGAACCACTTTACCCTTGACTCCGCTACCAGAGAAGACTTTCAGTCCTTCCCTCTCCTTTACAGTCGCCCCTATCGTTTCTATCCTCTCGAACCTGTCCTCTGCTCGATACTGATCTCTTGCTCTATACTTAAATACCGTACTTCGACTGCCCCTGCACCACTACTCCATTCCATTCTTCTCCTGTCCTCTTCTCTCCATTCCCTGTCCATGAACTCCACAGCTCCAGGTGCTACTCCCTATTGGTGATTAAGCAAATGGGTAATTTCCTTGGTTGGATGATGCATAAGTCTCATTAAAGGTGGCCGGGAGGTTACCCCTACTTCATCCATTTCTTTCCTTCAGGAACAACAGATGAGAGGTCAGGCTTCAGAGGTCAAAGAAATTACTAGAAATCCAAACCGAAACTTAAAGACCCGCATGGTATCGATCCAACAACTAAACTTCAGAGGAGGCAATCGAAAGGGAAGGGAAGTAGCTTTTGAAAGGAGACAGCAACTGCAGGTATCGAACCAAATGCAACCTCAAAATACCATATCAAAGAAAAGGGAACCAGAGCAACGAAAGAAGTGAGAAGAAAGGGTTTCCAGTAGAGCAAGGAGCTAGGGCTTAGCCTTTTGGATCAGTTAATTGAGTTGATTCACAGGCATCAGTTTCATCTTAAAAGAAAGATAGAGTGGTTTGGATATACCAAAGACAGGTAGAGAACAGTTGTCGATGTTAGCCCTTCGAATCCATTGAGATTGGAGTTTAGGGTCGATTGCATTATTTGGTTACAACTGTCGTTGGCATACCAAGAGGGGTTCGCCATATTGAAGAAAGGCACCCTTGAGGTGAGGCTTGGGGGAATTGACTATAGTACAGAACCAAATGACAGATGCAACGAAATCGAGTACGGAGTCAATGGAAGAAAAGAAAGGTCAGTTCCTGCTCCTAGGAGGTATGCGAAGAGGGTTAAACCTGGAGTTTACTTTGAAGATAGGGTAGTAGACTTGGCAGAAGCGGGTATAGTTGAAATTGAGTTCAAAAAGGTATCGAGTAGAAGAGAGTGCTGAATTCCACTTCAAAGGAAAGGGACTGCTTAAATTTAGTTCAGTAGATACCAAACTAAGAAAATAGATCAGTAGATTCAGACACTGACTTTCAGTACCTCGCTTCTCTTGATGTAGAGGGAATGTTCCTGACCTCGCTTCTCTTGATGTAGAGGGAATGTTCCTGACCTCGCTTCGGGGTAGCCTACTGGGCAACCCCTCATTCGTAAAATAGATCTTTTTTTTCCGTCCGGACAGATGCCTCCTATCCAAACCCAACAACAGAACCAAATGCACCGATGCCAGGAGAACCAAAGGGTAGTGACCTGACTTCGAGTACTGACTTCGAAGGTCTCGAGTGAATGGCAGATCCAACCAAATCGAGAGAGGAACGAATCGAAGAAGAAGGGGAGGCGAAGGTCTCGATCGAAAGATCCAAGGAAAGTAGCTCTTGAAAAGAGAGGGGTTTGACTGCAAAGATAGGCATTTCAATTTCTTTCAAAGAGAGGGTTTCCAGTAGAGGGGAAAACTAGGTCGTATAGAGATTAGGTTGATCTGACCTTCCATGGAAGTATATAAGTATGGATTGAAATTTCCTTACATTTCTATTTCAGTAGAAGTGTTCCATCTTAGACCTTCCGTCAAATAGAGGACATTCGGGGCAACCACCTGGCCACCCCTCCTTCATCTTTATCTTTCTTTCCTTCAGGAACAACATATGCCAGGTAAAAGAAAAGATAGAAAGATGCAACCAGAGATACCATACCCTATCAAAGGGAACCAGAGGAAAGGGCACCTGAGCAACGAAAGGTGTGAGAAGAAAGAGTTTAAAGTTCGGAGGGAAGTAGCGCCTGCAGCTAGGGCTTAGCCTTTTGATAAGTCTGGAGCTGGGGAGGAATGAAGCTTCAAAGCAAAGGGATGCAGAGCAAAGGTCAAGGGAACGGAACTAATGAATCGAAGAAGTTAATCCTTCACCTGTAGCTTCTACTTCTACTGAGTTAGGAGTTGGAGTTAAATTGAATCGAAAGAAAGATCATATATAAATATACATCTGCACCATAGATAGTTGGTGCAGTCAGTAGAGAGGAATGAAAGCAGAATTAATGCAGCTTCAAAGGAAAGGGAATCGAGTACTGACTTCGAAGGTCTCGATACAACTGAGCTATCGAGCCTATTTTCGTAAGGAGTTCCCCATGTCAATCCCAAACCCTAAAGTCAAATACGCCAATCCCATTCTCGTAACTCAATTTCCTGTAGAGGAGTTTGAACTGGTCTTAGGTGTAGATTGAGATTAGGTTGAAGTTTAATTTACATTCTATTGATTTAACTTCTTTCAGGAACGAACGATAGTGACCTCTGACGTAAGGAAGCAACGAGCAGAGGGGTTCGGAGATTACAGTAGAAGGGAGTCGGGATTCGACGATTGCTTGAATTGAGTTACGAGAGCTCAATTGATTTGAGTTACGAGAGCAGAATGAAAGCACAGCAGAATGAATGCTGCTGAAAAAGCAAAGGGGTTGAGCTCAATTACGATTCAAAGAAAGGGAGAGGGCTTCCGGTTGGGGTTTCGACTTCGGCAAAGGCAAATGCAGGGGTCTCTGAGGCTTTTGTTTCATTTGTTTCATTTGATTCAGTTTCATCTTAAAAGAAAGAATAGGATCGATAGCTCAGTTGGAACGGTTGAGCCTAGGGCATCGACTGGAGTTGAAGTTGAAGTTTCACCTGGGAAAAAAAGATCGATAGCTCAGTTGAGTTCATGAGTTCAGGTAGTTGAACCTGTAGCTTCCAAGAGGGTTTCTGAAGTTGGAGCTGAGTGAGAAGTTGATTCGGAAAAGAAAGATTCAGTTGAGTCAGCTAAGGAAAAGCCAAAGCCAAGGGCTAAGGCAAATTCAAAGGCTAATTCCAATTCAAATGAAAATGAAAAAGCCAAGGGAAGATGAGGAAGAAGGGGCACCTTCGGAAAAGGGCAGATGCAGCAGTTGATTCAGTTCATTCAGTTTCATCTTAAAAGAAAGATTGATTCAAAAGACTTTGTCAGTAGTACTGCTTAAGTAGAAATGACTTCTTACAGTAAAGAAAAGAAAATCACATTGAATTCAAAAGAGTAGGCAGAACAGATGGGGTTCAGAAAGAGAAGAGGAGCCAATTCAAGTGAGAAGACAAGGATAGCAGTGGAGAGGGGATTGAAGAGAACAGATGAGCCGACTTCGAAGAGTAGATGGACTGGACTGTGACTGGATTGCTTCAATTGAACAGATAGGGTATTGAATTCATTGACTTCAAGAGAGTAGAGAGCAGACGAGAGCAGAGCAGAGAAATGGGGTATTGAATTCATTCGATTTGAGATTCAAAGAATTCAATATAGAAAGATCGGATTTGGATTGGGAATTCAGTTCAGTAGATGAGTTAATGGTTTGGGAATTGAGCAGATAAGGAAAAGAGCTCAGTATATTGATTCTCTTTCATTCGATTTTAGTTCAAGAGAGTTGAAAGAGCCTTGAATTGACTGCAAGAGAGTGCAGAACAGGGAAAAGAGCTCAGTATATTGATTCGATTTGAGTGATTTGAAATTCCTTTCAGACTTCGCTTCGGGCAACTAGGCAACCCCCCCCTTATTCAAATGGAATTTCGACAACAGAACTCAACTACAGAACTGAGGAGGGACAGGGAGAAGACCAGAAGATCTTTCGTAGTTTTGAATAAAAGAGTGAATGGAACAAAAGAAGTGGGTTTAACCTGGAGCTGGGGAGTGAACGACAGATCTTTGGTATCGATCAAATGCCAGCAGAGGAACGACAAGGGGGTATTGAATTCTATGAGTTGAGAAGAGCAGAGCAGATGGAGTATTTGAAGTTCCTTGAAGACTTCGGGCTAAGGCAAATTCAAAGTAAAAAGCTAAGGCTAAGGAAAATGAAAATGAAAAAGGATAAGCCAAAGCCAAGGGAAGATGCATCATCAGATTCAGTTCATTCATCAGAAAATAAATATGTATTCAAAAGATAGAGTAGAAATGACTTCTTACAGTAAAGAAAAGAAAATGACATTTCAATTGAGATAAGGAAAGGAACACTTGACTTTATCTTAGGCATTGAGTTGAGAGGCAAGGACAGCTGAGCAGAGGGGTATGGAATTCAACAGAGGAGAGAGGACAAGAAAAGAGTAGAGGGGAGCAGAGCATGGACTATAGACGAGAGAACAGATGAGCCTTTCAGACTTCGAAGAGGGGTAGAGTAGAGAGGACAGCTGAGTGATTTCAGAGCAATTGAACAGAACAGAGAAGGGTAAGGAAAGAGAAGAGTAGTTTGACAGCAGAACAGGGAAGAGAGAGGCGATTGGGTGACAA
This sequence comes from Kaempferia galanga, assembly GCA_037974795.1. Classification (NCBI taxonomy): domain Eukaryota; kingdom Viridiplantae; phylum Streptophyta; class Magnoliopsida; order Zingiberales; family Zingiberaceae; genus Kaempferia; species Kaempferia galanga. The sequence continues at coordinate 538 of JBBPFP010935595.1, read as the reverse complement.
AGGATAGGACAGGGGATTGAGCAGATAAGGAGAGGAACTGGATAAGCCAAGGGTACCCACTAGATTGGTGAGCCGATAGGCGATTGGCAGATGCATCAGTTGAGTCTCAAAAGAAAGATTCAGTTGATAGAGCTTCTTTTGAGGCAGTTGATAGAGCTTCTTTAGCTTCAGTTCATTCAGTTTCATCAGAAAAGAAATCTGTATTAAAATTTGTCAGTAGTACTGCTTAAGTAGAAATGACTTCTTACAGTAAAGAAAAGAAAATGACATTGAATTCAAAGGACTGGAATGGAAGTCAATGAAAGCATAGGAGTAGAATGGAATAGAACAAAGGACAGGAAACTTAAAGCGACAGACGACTGCAGCAACAGCGAGATGAAAGGTAGAGGGCTCAGAAAGAGAACGACAGGTAGAGGGCTCAGGTACAGAACAGAAGAGGGAATGTAGCTCAGGTGCAGCGAAAGGAGAATCGATTGAAAGGACAGCAGCAGAAGACGACAGGAATGGACAGGGTATCGATCCAAAGGAAACCGAAGGG
>JBBPFP010935070.1:0-15108 GCA_037974795.1 Kaempferia galanga | reverse complement strand
AACCATAACGATAACGGTCACGCCGTCAGTTAATCTTTGACGATACGTAATTATCGTTAAAAACATCTTTTATTAATCTCAATTGAGCAAAACTAATCGGCTAGTTTCTTGATGTCTGCAAAATTTGTAATTATTTATTTTATTTGCATTATCGTCCCTCAAACAATTTCGTTAAGTATTATACTCCTCCTCAAAGAAACCCCCTCCTGAGCTCCATTATTATTACCCTTTATTTAAAAGGATCACTAATCATTCACATCTTTTCTTTACGGTTTATTCCAGGAAACAGTGATCTGCACTATAATTAATATTTGATTGATCAAAGTATTTTATTGAGGAATTTTCAATCGAGATAAAATCATCAAATTGAATCGAGTTGGAAACTCACAAGTTAACTCAGCTAGCAGATAATGAACACCTTTTTGATAATTATAAAAAAAATATATTTTTTTTATTAAACATATCATTTATCCCGTTATTAATTGTGCGGTGTCGGACGTGATGTGACGTCAGACCCAGCTCACCACCGATCTGCTCCCTCCTCCCATCCTACTTCCGATCTTCCGCCAGGTGTCTCTGCGAATAATTATAAAAATCTGCGCGGTCACTTACGCACCGTTCGATCTCGAATCCAACGGTTCGAAGTAGTCGATTTCGTGCTTCCGTTCGCATAGCCATTTAAATATCCGTACTGTTTGTCGAGCCCCTCGAACCATTTATTGCTCACCTACCTTTTCGTCATCTTATGTGGGGCCCGACGACCTTGTATTATTTTAACCAATGTTGTTGCGGGTAATTGAACGGGCTGTCGTTAAAAATGTGGGAACGCTATAAATTTTTCTTGGATTATAAAGTCAAGAGTTTCGGAAAATGAGAGGAGTAAACTGGTAAATTGTGGAGTGGCGAGATGAAGAAAGAGACAAGCAACCCCAAATCCATCCACTCTTCCGCGTTCCATCCGCTTTTCTCCTTCCCCGCTTCCGCCCACCGAATCTCGTTGTTTGATCCGTCGATGAGCGGCGAACTTCGGATTTAATCTTGAAACTGAGAAATTGGGAGAGGGAGTGATCGATCGATACCTTGCATTCGCAATTTGGTCGACGATCTGGATCCTGGGTTCTGGATGTCTGCTTAGAACCCTAAAGTATCGGTCTTTGGGTTAGTGGCTTGCTGCTTGTGATGATGAGGGTTTTGTGCCGGATTTGGGAGCAGGGCCATGAGCGGAGGATGATTCCCTCGTCTCCATTTCTGGTCTCATTCTTTCTGTTGGTTTCGGTGCCGGTGCTCTTCGTCTTGGCCCCTCGGATTTTGCCGCCGAAGACGCTGCCGAGCATCCCGGACCGCGACGAGATAGATGACCTTGCGCTCTTCCGTCGCGCCACTCTCGCATCCGCTGATGGTGGCGGGGGCGGCGGGCTGCGACGACGCGCTGCCTCGCCGCCCAAGATCGCGTTCATGTTCCTCACGAACTCTGATCTCTCCTTCGCTCCTCTCTGGGAGCGATTCTTTGGCGGGCACGAGCGTCTGTTTAACGTGTACATCCACGCCGACCCTTCCGCCCGCCTTCTGCTCACGCCGACGCCCTCTTTCCGCGACCGATTCATCCCGGCCAAAGCGACGCAGCGAGGATCGCCGACGCTCATCTCTGCGGCGCGCCGCCTCCTTGCGGCCGCTCTGGTCGACGACCCAGCTAACGCCTTCTTCGCTCTCATCTCCCAGCATTGCATCCCTCTCCATTCCTTCCGCTTCACCTACCATGCCGTTCTCTCGGACCCTGGTTCTTTGAAGCCTGCCCACGCTGAAGGCGTGCTTCGTCGCCGACATCGGAGCTTTATCGAGATCCTTTCAGGTGAACCGGGGCTGTGGAACCGATACGTCGCTCGCGGAGATGACGTGATGCTCCCGGAAGTGTCGTTCGACCAGTTCCGTGTTGGCTCGCAGTTCTTTATCCTGGCAAGGCGGCACGCCTTGATGATTGTGCGCGACCGCCGGTTGTGGAAGAAGTTTAAGATGCCTTGTCTCAAATCAAGAGAAGATTCTTGTTACCCTGAGGAGCACTACTTCCCTACCCTTCTTGGTATGCAGGACCCCGAGGGATGCACTCGTTACACATTAACCAGAGTGAACTGGACAGACAGTGTCGGAGGTCACCCACACACCTACCAGCCGCTGGAGATATCCGGGGATCTAATTAAGTTGCTGAGGAAATCAAATTCTACTTACTCATACCTCTTTGCACGGAAATTCTCCCCACACTGCCTTCATCCCCTGCTCAAACTCAGTGATAGTGTCATATTTCGAGATTGAGTGTTGTTCTATTCTTAGTTGCAGCCAATTGCCAAAGGTTTTGGTGGAGAAGCAAATGTATGAGGTAAGGATATGTTCACGAATCATCTTGATCAATATAGTGATGGTTTTAATGAGGGATGCAGACTAGATTTGATAAATTGCTAAACATCATATGACTTGGAGATGGAACTGGTGTATAATCTGCAATATTAGTTCTGTTCGTATCAAACAAATACTTGAATATGACGCAGTCATTTTATTATATATTTTTGGCCCATTGTATGAAGATAATAACAAGCTATGTTGGTGAAAGCGAAGTTAGCTGCATTTTGAAGTAATAGTCACCAAAGCAGAAAAAAAAAATACTCCAGAGCCCTTATGTTGACCTGAAACTTTACTAAACAGGTTGACAGGGATTATGAAATGTATTTTATGAGTTTGGCCCACTTAGTCTTAGACTACTTTTACTTAACTTTGTGGAGATGTCTGATTGAGCTACAATATCAGAAAAGTTTTACTTCTTGGGAGCGATTTTTCATAATTATGAAACTATGATCACTATACCTCGATTGTGGAAATTGAAAGAATAAGACCTTGATTGTTTTTCGCTATTCCTTTGTAGTTTCATTTTGTTTCCAATAGTGGCTCTGCCTTGAAAAGGGTTGGCTTGGCTTAGCTGTTTTCTTTTGATTGTTATTGTTGTATGAACATTTTACTTGGTTTTAGGGTTTGAATCTGACTGTTTCTTTGTTTCCTTATTGTATGCAGTGATTGATGAGAGTAAATGGCTAAAGCTGATCCATCTCTTCCTCTTCATTTGTAAACAACCATCTAGTCGTCTGGCAATATGGTGCTAGTTAGAGTTCAAGGAAGTCTTTTTTTTAGATGGCTTAAGTGAAGCATCTGAGTTATTAGCATCCTTATCGTATCTGTGATAAAAATTAAAATACGCAGACCTTTGTATGTACACAATGCTCAATAAGAATTGTAAAGTTCCACCACATTCATTTTGTTTGACTAATTTTGTTTTAACTAATCTTATCTTTCAAGATGATATACTTAGTCCCAGGATCATGCAAGAGGCTGAAATTGTGGCTTTTGACGCAGACTAAATTGGTGGCGGAGCTCGGCATACTGATTAAGGTGCGATGGTGTCTTCCTTCATCTTATGAATTTGAGCTGGTTGCATCTTCCCTTATTATGTCCTCTCCACAAAACTCAAAAGGATGAGACACGAGAAGGGGACCCTCTTCTTTTTATCTTTAGCAAACTCAAGTTAGCCTTTTGCCTTTTGTGATTACTTTGTGCATCTTTTCTCTTAACAAGTTGGTAACAAAGTGAAAAGACAATCCTGCATTTAACTTCTCTCTTTTGCTGGTGAGGCCTAGTGTGCATTAACTGCTAGGATTTGCCCACTTGTTCGATCAATGGAATGGAAGCAAATTGGAAGAGAAATGAAAAAAAAAAATTGAGATCAATTAAGTTGGTTTTGTTGATTCTTGGCCAACCTTTTCGATTATTGATTGGACCCTGTTGATAGTTGAACTGGCTAATGCGATTCTTTTTCCCCCATTAGATGTTCAAGGTGGTTCTTTTGGGCCAGAGGATGGAAAGATCGATCGGTGGGAACTTGTGCACTTTTCTGGTACCTCTTCTTTTCCCCTCCATTTTGCTTTTCTTCTTTCTGCTTATTCTTCTCCTCTGCTTTAAGAAATGACAAACGAAAGAAAGTGGAACCTCTCTCCTTTTTGACTTGCAATGCGTACAGCTAGTGTTTCTTTTGCCGACAATAATGGTCGAACCCTTTCATTTATTCTAACAGATATTCTTAGCTCTTTAATTGCTCAATGTGGAATCCTGTATAGTAAACAATCTTTTAGATAGCATTGACATGTTGTTTACTTATAGATGAAAACATATGGAAATTTTCCCTAAAGGAATCTCCATGTCATTTAAATTTCACATTTTTTGTAAGTTGCATTAAGTAATCAGTTTACGCCGACTAATTTTGTTCCGAATCAATTTGGTTCGATAGAAGTTTCTCATTTGCCATTAGATTAAATTTGAAAGTACTCGCAATGGAGGGTCTATCAACTCAACATTTTTAGATTAACCGTCTACTTAAAGAAATTTATCTGTTAATTTATCTAAATTGCAGGATGTTTGGAAAAAATTTCACTTCTTAAACCATAGGATTCGCCTCTTATACTCTAGAATTGATGAAATTGAATGAGTTATTTCATTAGTGTAAATATTAAAATGATGCCGCATAAGGAATAAGTTAATTTTATTCCATTCCATTCCATTTTACCCCAGCAAATACATGGGAATATGTCCCAAACTTGCTACCATATCAAATTGTCTGTGTTGATGCCTTTTTTCTCTTTGTGAAAGATAGTTTTTTCTTTGTAAAAGTATTTCTATTGAAACAAATTGATCTTCTGGAGTAGAAAGTTCTTAATTTTTATAGAATAAAAAGGTGCACGGGCTTTCTTAAATTGTTGGCAGTTTATACAGAATTTGCCTTTTCAAAGGAACCATTACACAAGGAAAACAGCTAAAAGGAGCTTGATTATGAACATTGCGAGATCCTCCCTCAGTTTAAATTGAAAATTTTTTTGGATAAACACTAAAGGGGCGTCTCAAATTTTATAAATAATCGATTTTTTTTTTTATAAAAAAATCAAGGGTATCTGATTAATAGTGATTTATGTAGAAATTGTTATGTAGTTTGTACGTATAGAAATTATTATGTAGTTGTTATAATCTGTAAAAATCTAATACAATGTAGCAGTTATTTTGTAATTTTACAACTGTTTTAAATTATTATGTAGTTATTTTATAATTTTAAATTAATTATAGTTATTTAAATTAAATTTAAATAATTTTGATTAAATTAATAAAAATTATTTTAATATAATGATATTCAGAAATCCACCTAATAACTACAGTTATTTTCAAAATAAAAATAGACCTCTCTTTTTATTTCTTTTTATTTTTGAAAAAAATATTTCTTTTAGAGATTTGTAAATTTAAAATGCCTTTTTGCCTTTTTTAAGGCATTTATCAATCTACGATATGCGAATATGAGGGTGTTAGTTTTAGCGAGCTGACCCTCGAGCTGATCACTAGGGCTGATAGCCAAACTCAGATGTTTAGCAAAAAGAAAAAAAAATTGAAAACTAGTAGCCGCAAACCGAAGGCGAAATAATGATAAATAAAAATTATATATATGATGCCAGTAATGACTTTTTTTTTATCAATATTCTCCAAACTTTGTGCAGAAAATTTTGCAGCAAACAAAAATTAATTCTCCTACCTAAATCATCATATTTAGTATTATTTTTATATTAAAATGATATAATTTCAGTACGAAACACCATTTCAGCTCTCTAATCCATCGACACTATATTACATCAAAAAAGAAAAGAATATTTTTAAAATATTTCTTAAAATATTCTTTAAACTATTTTATTTTTTTATTCATAATTTAATTCCCAACCTGTATTTTAATTTATTAATATTTTTATATGATAATTATTATATTTAAAATTAATACTTTATTAATATTTGATAGATTAAATTTGTTAAAATTAAGTAATATATTTTACATTTATACATATCAGAAATTTTAATATTTTATTATATTTTTTTTAAATTCATGATATAATTTATAAATGTAATTATAATTAAAATATATTAAATAAATTAAAAATAATTATTTTAATAAATTAAAATTTTACAAATATACATAATAAAATTTAAATATACTATTTAAATCCACTGATCTATAATAATTAATAATTACATTTAAATATCTTATAAGTAAAGATAAAGAAAATATTAATTATAAATTAATTTTATTAATTATCCATATTTGGTGTTCAATTTAATATATGCATTGGAGTGTTTTGTGTCAATCCATCACCAAATTTAGTGTTTTGGTGATGGATTGGAGATGCTCTTAGTGACCCTTTTTCTCACAAATCACATATTAACTAATTTAGAATTTATGGCCCTCACAATTCACATATTAACTAATTTATAATTTATGGCTGGTTTCCACAAAAATAAAAAATAAAACAAAAACTTACAGCAAAAGTAACCTAAACATCTCATAGTAGCAAAGAACATGAATTTGCTATCCTCCTCCCCTCGGGAGGGTCTAGTGAGGTGTTGCCACCATGAATTTGCTATCCTCGTCAATATCTTATCCCCTAGAGTTTCTTCAGAGTTTCCTGGAGAATTATCGATCATAAGTGGCAATAGAGTTTAATGATAGAATCTGCTCCGGCAGTGAATAACCATGGCTGCCTCGGATGGAATTTGCAATCTAGCACACCTGTTCAATCAATAAGTTGACGCAATGTTTAGCTCGAACATCAGCATGTGATTGTAACTTTAATTTGTGAATCGGGAAGATAATGGTTTCCTAATCCAGACGGGTGACAAGAAAATTAACGAAAAGGAAAATAACAAAAGTTGCAACACAGCCGACCTCGGTCATTAGAACTGTTATGCCCGCGCAAAATTTCCAATGGGTAAATGAGAGGATTCTGATTAAGATCAGAGTATACCATCCCGTGGCACACATAAGCAGTGCAGTCTTCCGAACTAGAGGCAAAGAGAGGGTACAAGCGATGAAACACGACATTTGTGATATCTTTCGGATGAGTCCTGTGGATTTGCAAGTAAAAAATGCACACGGTGAGATGAGATGCATAGAGAGAAGCTGGGACTAGAGTAGATACTAAGGGACATCAATATGAAAAAACGAAAAAAAAAAACAAGGGAAACAAGGGGGGAAAATTGAAGAAAATATAAATATAATGAGAATCATCAATTAGGTGAGACCAATAGGGCTCCAGTTATGAAACTTGACATATACTCAACTATATATATAAAGGTCTACCATAAGAAGCAGAATTTAAGTGGGGAAAATAATAGAAAGCCAAACAAACAGTGAGCTTACTGTAAGGTCTTATATGGTCTGGATGAAAGGTCCATATCAAACCAGCATATTTTTCCTTCCTTGCTGCCCACAATGACATTATCGCCTATATATACAAAATTTTGTCGCATAAGATATAACTAATGGATTCAAGTATTTTTCTTCATAATTCCACGTTCCATGAAGTTTTGCTGAAAATTCTATAAGAAAATTACCTCCTGGGTGAATTGAAATTGAAGAAACCTCTTGAAGACCAGTCTCGAGCTTCTTGAAAAGGTTTTGCTTCAGAAGATCATAAACCCTGACATGAGTCTTGGTTGATATGAAGAATAGGGATCGTGTCGGATGAAAAACTGCAGTGACCGGAAGACCATACAACTTCTTAAATGGATTATGTGTATGCCTCTTGGAGAGTTGGTGTATCAATACGGCTCTTGTATCACGTGCAATGTAAAAGTCAAGGGATATTTGAGGTTTATAAAACAGTAAAATGTAAACGGCAATTAACACTGGCTCTAGGATTATTTGCAAATGATATCTAGACATAAACCTACGAAAATATATGAGTTACTTCCCTCTTTGCAACCTTAGATAACCTGAGTTCACAGCATACAGACACAACTATGCATCTAGAGTCCAACACCACTTTCCAATGTCATAGCTGGTAGTACAGGATTTTGGTTCTTATGCCTATAGGCTATAATTATCTGTTCATCATTGTTCCAAACATTATATGGCTAAACGACCTACGTGATATTCTACTGCTTATTTTCAAGCTCGTTCTTATGGCACTCGAGAGATTATGTCTAGACTTTTTAAGGCACTTTGTTAGCAACCTATGTCCATGGCTAAAGTACAAATGTCATAATTTTTGTATATATTTCAGAATTTCCAATTTGTGATTGTACATCAGAGCAAAAAGAAACAATGAAAACTGAGAGAAGAAAATATCATATAAACTAAGACCAAGTAAAATGCATAATTAGGATATCACTAGGAACCACAGTAGTGAAATAGTCTCCTTTCCGATGCCAATCAATTGTTGTCACAGCCTGCAAAGCAAGCCAAAAGAATGAATAAGAGAAAGGGATTGACATATATTCTACCAAGTAAAATGAATTTATTTAAACACTTACGACTAAGGTCCAACAAGAATTATGTAATTAGATATGTGCATAAATTGGTAATCAATAGCATACAACGGGATTGAATAATAAAATGATTTTAAGTATCTTTGAATCTGATCAGTAGTATTGGTGAAATCAGAGTTGATGTAAAAAAAATGAGGAAATATATAATAAAATTATTTATATTACAACAAATATTCTAAAATCTTAAGAACATCTATTTATACTTATTTGATTTTTGGAAAAGCAATATACAAATAATGTCATTTATTAATATAAAATAATAAATAATAAAAGCAGATTATAGCCAATAATAAAACCACTTTTTATGTATAAAATTACTCAATACACTAGAGTACAAATATATATTTTATTAGTGTTGTATCTTAATATTCAATGTCAGGATTTAGTCATTTCCTAATTAGATTCACATCGGTTTTTATATTTAAAGGAAGAGTTTTAGAATTCTTATTGATTAAAAAAGATTATCGTATTCTCTTTTACTCTATAATAGCCTCTCAATCCACAATAAGCTCACTTGAACGAATATGAGCAAAAGAAAAGAAGGATGGGCAAAGCATTCAATTTAACAAGTGATGACAAAATTGAATGAGTGATGTTTGACTTTGTGAATCGTAAGATGTACTGAGGCTAAGAGAGAGCAACAAAGGCTCTCTTTCCCATGCAAGTCCTCTAAGAATCAAATTGGGACAAAGGAGAAGGCCAAATTGACCAAGTTAGCCAAGTCATCTGAAGCCAAACCAAGTTTTAACACAAAATCTTATCCATTTTGACTTTTAATTTGATTAAATTTTAATATATTCTATCAATTTTCTAATATATTTAATTAACTTGTAGCTAATTTCTATCTAATTTCTATGAATCTCTCTAGTATTTCCTAACCTCTCCTCAATTTTTATGATATGCCAATTTTACAAAAAATAAATATTAGATCAGCCATTGCTAACACCAATCTAACTTGGCCGATATGCATTCAGTATTTGACCAATTTTGCCACTTATGATTAATAGTACTATAAAGATACATATGCACCATTCTGAAAGATGAGACAAATCCAAGATCAGTACATAGTGAACATAGCTCACCTTGAGATGCTTTAATCGGATGGCAGCATATTTATCATCTCGAATCCATCTCACCACGGGAGTGCTATTTCCTAAAGCACAAAAACTAGTGTCAAATAATCTGAACATAAATTAAATGATATGATGAGCACAGACACTTACCCTCATCCTCCTCTAATGGTGATTCCTCCACATGAAGCAACTCCTTGACCCTTGCCTGGTTCTCTGCATTTGCCAATCCAGTATCTAAAATAAGCACATCACGCCCTCTGTAAATCCATGTGTAAACACATGTTAGAAAGGAGCAAATAGCCTGTAACAAACAAGGCTAATTCTATTTCAAAGCATCTAGCTTACACAGAAATTGACAGAATAGGAAGTTCGGGTAATGGGTTCCATGTTATATGATTGACCGCTTCACCAACATCCCAAACTTTAATACAACGACTGGTTTCGATCTCCCAAACACGCACTGTACCATCGGATGAACCTTCAGACATCACAGCAAGTGATTAGTACTAATACAATTGAGAGAGAGGAAAAGAAAAGATGAATAATAAAAGAACTAACAATAAAACAAAAAAAAATGTAGAGGTATTTTATCACAAACCAGATGCCATCCATTGCCCTGATATATCAATTGATATTGACTTCACAGGACCTGTATGCCCTCTGTACTCAAGATAACATGTAGAGGGATAAGGTCTCAAATCTTTCCGACTAGGTAACTTAGGTTTTAGAGATTCTGGATCTATGTTAATCTGCAAAAAGAAAAAAAGATTGCCTTCTTAGAATAAGAGGTTCAGGAAAAGTTATTATGTATATCAGGCCATATGATCATTAGGAATATTATCATTGCTCATTCCATCTTATTTAGGTACGTGGAGAAGTGCATAAACATTAAAAAATATGGATTCTTTAGCAATAAAAGATCCACATACACGTTTTTTCCGGGTTCTAGGACATAAATAGTGGTCAAGGCATTGATCAAAGCTTTCTTTAACTGCGTTCTCATAAGCTGGCACACTCCGCAGCGACTCGAACCTGTTAAGTGTGCACCAAAGTCAGCATTATGACTGAGTCAGAACACGCCATAAACTTAGGAATAAACTATAATTACCTTCTAGGAATAAACTTAGGACGGTCTTCCTCAAACATTAACTGGTAAGAGTTGATCTCCTCCTGAGTAGGAATGAACTCTACAGAAGGATTATATGATTCTTCATGACCTGCAAATGAAGGCAAAACATAAGTCATGTTACAAACATCAAAAGTTATTCTTTCAGACTGTAATTTATATGTGATGCACTAAGTTTGACAATACTTTGAACATAAATGAACCTACAACACAATTGCTCTGAGAAAAAATGGACTACACAAAAATCAAATACTCTTTCATAGTGGAGTTAACCATGATACCTGGCAGTTTTGGTTTGGGGGCCGGAATATAACTCAAACCACGCCTCTTGTTTTCAGCTGCACTTGAATCATCACCCCATAACAAATAAACACGAGGTTCCTCCTTTGGCTTGTCAAACTTAATAAGCCCTTTTCGAATAGCTCTAATGTATCGAACAACCTGGTACCAGAATGGTAAGCACATGAAAAAAATTATGATGTTTGCACAATAATTAAGAAAAGCATTAGATGGTTATAGCACCGGACTCTGGGAAAAAACAACCTGCATAGATATTTTTAGACCTATTGCCATAGGGAACAAAGAAAAGTATAGAAAACCTAAGTAACAGTGAAAAGGGGAATTGTCATTATTATGTAGGCTCACTCAATTTTGTAAGTATCAGACAGTTCCTTGTAGTAATTAAGGAGACTACGTCAGTCTAAACAAATTGAAATGACATGTACTACAACACAGAGAAAAGTACTGTTCTCCAATGGAACAAGTGCAAAGCACTGATTGCAATATCACAAACCCTAGTGCAAGACACTTATATTGTAATATGACAAAACTCTGCCGTTAGAGCCTTCTCCAGTTCCAAGTCTCCCAGATTAAAGTCCTCCCTAACTACCTAGAACTAATCTTATTCAATTCAAGAAAGGAAGATCCATGCATACATTGTTGAGCTTATTTCATATTTATATATAAGAATAAACGACTGAGATGTGTTATGATGAAGCCACTATGGTAAATTGCACTCTAAAATATTGGTAACATGAAATACTAGAGCTCTCCGATTATGAATATTGTTACAATAAAGAACAAACACAAGCCACTAACTCATTTACTCCCACATCTAAATCTGAGTTAGAGGGCCTTGGATAAAACCCTTATGGTAGGCAAGTCACTTGCCGAAACTATAATATGATGAATTAAAACATTTGCCAACAAGTGAACTTGAAATAGAACTTCACAGACTTCAAATAAAAAAGAGAAAACAGTAACCTGACATATAACATAGACGGCATGATTACCCTTGTCCTGATCAGTATCCTAGTCATATAATTAGCTGATTGAAAGGCTGACTTTACTTATGGATGTCGACATTTGGGATGATTTTACTTTGGATGATTAATTAAATATGAAATAGTCGTGCATTATTTGTTAATTAGTTACATAATCATAAAAAAAAATGGCAAACGAATGCAGGATTATGAATTTTTTTTATAATTGCATGTAACGACATGCATCATTTGGTAATTAATTAGCATTAACATTACCATTTTTTTAAGGAAAAGCATGGCAAACATGCATAAGAGCATAACGATTCACACAGCTTATTCATGTTATGCAATTGGCTGATAGCATAGTGCATAACATGAAGTATAAATTAAGACCAGAAAATTAAATTAAGATTCTGAATCAAAGTTGGTTATCAAGAAACTTGCAATAACGTCAAGATAAATTAGGAAACATGATTTTCCAATACAAGTAGGCACATGAGATTATATCACTGATGCACTAAACAAAAAGGCAAACATATACCTTCTTTTGTTCCCATTTTGAAGGAATGAACCGCCTCTTTGGCTCTGGTGCATTAGAAAGAGGGTGTCCTTTGTCCTCCCATTCAAACCAATCAACATAAGGCTGTTTTATTATAAGATATTAAACCAATTCAAGTTAGGTTAGCTATGATAATGGGCAAGGGAAGTAATCTGCTAATAACAATGGGAAGTGTGTGATTACGAACCGCATATGGATCAACTCCAGCATGTGGTGTCTTACCCCTCAACATTCTATGAATCATTTTAACCTCCTCCTTCGTCAACTCCACTTCCACGTCATTGTATTCATCATTAATCTTCCTCCTGAATTCAGTTGTTGAATAATAGTTTTTCTGATTGACATGACCAGAGATGTCAAAAAAAAAAAAGGAACATTACGTAAGTGCTCACCAATTTTTTGCATCATCAACTCCAGCTAAAAAAGATTCAATCCTATCCTTCCTAGCCTGCTTCTTGATCTTTTTCCCAGTAATATCATACCCAATATGCTCCTCTTCTTTGTACCACTCCAATGGAACATCCCCAACAGTATTTCTTGAAGGCACCTAAAAATATACAAAATGAAAATCTCCAGAAGATGCACCTAAGGAAGCAACAAAAAATTCAACAAAATATGCAAATGACTACCTCATCTTCAGAGGAGTCGCTTTCCTCTGCACTTCTATGGCTTTTGTAATTACTAGCATCTTGATCATCCTCTCCACTGTCATAAGGAGATCCCTGCACCTAAAAATATACAAAATGAAAATCAATGAAAAAATTCAACAAAATAAGTAAATGGCTACCTCATCTTCAGAGGCGTCGCTTTGCTCTGCACTAATATGGCTTTTGTAATCACTAGCATCTTGATCATCCTCTCCACTGTCATAAGGAGATCCCTGCACTTCAAAGAATATCAAAAACAATTATAAGCTTCAAATATTAAAGCAAAAGATGACCAATTGTGGGAAAACGATACCACACCTCATCCTCCAATGAATCCACAGGATCACTATGTTGGAATCTGTCATCTTTTTCATTGATTCCTTCTGTGGAACCGTTTGGAGTAACATCTCTAGAGATTGCTTTACTCAACTCATCCTGCATTTGAAATAAAGAGATAAGAATAGAGTAATAAAAAAGAAAAAACTGAATAATCAAACACAATGAAAAAGAGAGTAGACGCACCACTTCCTTGGAAGATTTCTGAGACTTGCCCATCACAGCAGCTGCTGCTGCAAAAACCCACGTGCACAATCAACCATTTCAAACTTATATTTATAACAAGTTTAAAAATCACAGCCCACACAATACAAGGTACAATGCATATGAGAATGAAAAAATTAACACACATCATAAGATGCTACAATTATACAAATCATCCAAAAAATATACAGTATCATATAAGAATAATGAATATACAAGAGGACAAGGTAATAGACCAAGCCAAATAGAAAGAACGTTAAGTTAAGTGAAGATTTGGTAGGAGTCAGCTTGGCGCAGCCAACCTTGATCACACAGTAAGGTAAACCTAGTCGACATTCTAGACTGATCTGAAACTATACAATTTAACCACCAACTCTCTCCTTGGTCACCACTCAATCTTCTCCATTTTTATGACACCTAAACTAGGTACATTGATCATACAGACATTCTCATACCATAGCATACACTCCAAAAGCCACTATTAGCCCAACCCATTGAAACTGTCATCAGAAGAAATCGTTCAAGCAGGAATCCATGCACACAAACACACTTCACAGTTCACAACATATGAATCTACTCGACCACTGACCTCAATGTCTGATCATCTTATCCCACCCAATCATCTAAAGCATAACCTATACACAGCACAACAAACACGCTATTTTTCACCTGTTACTACAATGATGGGGAAAACGACCATTACTAGCCTATGACTAACGCTTCATGCGAAGGCACCCAATACAAAGGATAGAAGATAGGTACCTACCTTGAAAACGGCTCAGGTTCTTGAGAACGCAGGATTAGATAGGTTGGGGCCAAATTTCTGCCTGGCGGGTTTACAGAACGCTAGGGCTCGGCAAGAAGTAACGGTCGGCGTGGAGAAGCGAAGGGTTGCAATTATATTCTGTCGGTTCAGGTTAGTAGTAGAGGGGAGAGCATGGACAGAAAAAAACAAAGGCAGAAACAGAGAAAAACAATAGGGAGTGAGACGAGAAAGGAGGGAGTTGACCCGCCGGCGGCAGCGAAACCACGTAGGGCGGCGGCGGCGGCGGCGGCGACGACGGTGGCAATTGTGGAGTCACAAAGCAAAACCTCCGTATGAGTAGGGTAAACCCTAAATCCGAGCGGTTCACCTGTTCGGGCCGTGGATGGTGACTCGGCTTTACTAAAATCCAACAGGCATCGTGAAATTACCGTCCAAATTTTCTATCGACTTCTCATTTTTATCCCTTATCTAAAAATCAATCGACTCGTAAATAAATTGAATATATTTTAATTAAAAAATCAGTCGATTGATTTTTAATATTAACCGGATCGATTTGGTTCTGTTCAGCCAAATTGATTTAGTCGGTATCAAGTTGATTTTGGACAAAATCAAGTCATAGATAAAATAATCTTAGATTGACATGAAACTAGTTTTTATATGTTTGTCTAGTTTTTCTGATTTTATATATACACACATGACCTCAAATATCATTTTGATTCAATACATTGAGAGCGATGATTTTTT
>JBBPFP010934963.1:0-15110 GCA_037974795.1 Kaempferia galanga | reverse complement strand
TATAAAACTGGTTTAAAATACCCCGTAGTAAAAGCCTATGTTTGGCGTCAGCACAGGCCGGGGAAGTTCCTGCCGGCGCTAGAAGGCGCCGCCGAAGTTTTCTGCCAGCACTAAAAGGCGTCGCGAAAGCTTCCAGCGCCGGCGTGGTGCCTGCGACGCTTCCAGCGACGCGTGCGAGGTGTGATTGGAGAGGATTATAACTGTCGCCCTACTGATTGCCTCGCCTCGCCTCGCCTCGCCTCGCCTGCTGATGCGGTGCCCCTTCCTCTTCTCTCCTTTATACAATAGATCGCTGACAGAAGGAATCAAATTGATTCCTTCCGTCGCGATCAATCGATCGCGCGACCGAAGGAATCGATTCCTTCTGTCGCGCGATCTCGTCGGGCGATCGATGATTGCGCGACAGAAGGAATTGATCCTTCTGTCATGCACACGATCGCGATTTACTTGTCGTGATTTCGCGATTGTGTCGGGCGTGCCGCACCGGCACCAGTGCCGATTTCGGCCCGGTGACGGAACTGTAAATACCGTGCGTGCCAGGCGGCACAACACGATATTTCGTTCCTTGGTTTCCAGTGTTCTAACATGATAGTAACATCTACAACTTCAGTTTTTTTGAACATCATTCTTTAGATCAGAAAATATATTACTAGGGATTACTTTCATTCTTGTTTTCTTGGATTGATAATTTTTAAATAATCTGGCTGCATTTGTAAGCCACAATCAACCTTGGAAATATCTTAAATGTTTAAAATTGTTTCTTACCATTTTCAGAAGTCTAGTGAAGTAGGTTTACTTCCATCCATACTTATTTTTATTAGAGTATGTTATAAAAAATTCACTGCAAGGAACTAGCTAAGCCAAAGATCTGCCACTTCTGCAATATAAGACACTGTAACAATCTGTTGTAGGATGGCATCTGGTCTAAGTGCTTTAATTCTTGATAGATAGATGGTGGGACAGCATGTGATCAATGGTTTGGGCCCAAAAAAAAAAATCAAAGTCGTGCAGTATATGTGTGATAAAGCAATGTAACTAGTAAAAAAAATCTAAAATGGCAAATTAAAATGCACTACTATATTATAAAAGTATGGTTGATTACAACTGTGAATAAAGTATGAGTTCAAAGTTTTATTTTAATAATTTCATTCTATTGTATCATTTCAATTTTTGGGTCACTCTACCCCCATTAATTTTTCGTGACTCCCTTCTGATTAATGTAAAAAGTATGTATACTTATTTCAAAAATTGGTTTCATATTATTTCCTAGATAGGTTTTTTTTGTGAGCCGAACTTGACGTACTGTAGCCCTGTAATGGACCGTTTTAAATGCAGAAAACTAAGATGATGCTGACGTTATAGAAGATAGAATAGCAAGGAAGAAATAATCATCCAAGTACACAAATTTCAATCAAAGATAGTTCTCCAGATAGATTGATAGTGAATTAAATCAAAATTTAGAAAAGTGCACCCTCTTTATATGAGAGAATGGAAGAATTTTGAAGAATCACATTAAATTAACCAGCAGTAAAAGGTTTCTTTTGCATTTCCACTATCCACAAGCTCTTAAAATACGTGAGTTCCTTTCTATCCTCTAATGAATCCCCAAGGTACTTGCAGGAAACCACATTAATCATTGTATATCAACAAGAAGGATAATAAATTTCATTTCACTATTTATATTATTGGTTTTTTACATTCTAGACTGTCACTTATTTTATTTTATTTTTTGCTGCTGAATGCAGGCTCAAGGACCTTTTGAACGAGATGAGGTATGATACTCTGTCAATATTTTCTTTAACCTGTTCCTGATTTCTTCTTTACTAATTTGGTACAGGTTAGAAAAATTATTTTATTGTGTTATTGTTTTTTCTATTAGGCACAGGTTAGGAAAGGTATTTTGTTGCTTAATTTTTGCTTGATTACTGATTGCATTTAGCTTTCATCTAATTTCCATGTTCCATTATCTTATTCTGGAATAGCTATGATAGCTTATCAAGGTTCTTCACCATCTAGTTGAAATCGTTTGATTGTTTTGGTGAATGATCACATGCCTGATAAGTGATTTTTGCAGGATGTTTACTTTGATGATGAATCTGCAGAAGTTGTTATTTCATCTTTACACCTGGGGGATGACCGTGGCAGGCAACTAACATAAACACATACTTTGTTCATAGTAATCAATGGGAGTTAATGTTATCTAGGCTAATGGATATCCCTTCTTGTGCAGTTCTTTCTTTACAAATTCAAACTGGTTTGCTTTTGATAATGATAAAGGGGTTAACAGATGTTTAACTGATTCTGTTGCTTCACCTTCACCAAATTCAGATGAAATGTTACCTGATGTGGATGAGGTGGATACTGTGGTACTTGATGATTCCAATGATACAAGATCTATACACACAGCTGATCAAGGAGATACTTTGTTAGAAAATAAGGCTATGTTTGTGGGAAATGATCCTGTTGAGGGGCTCAAAGAAAGTGATGACTCTACCAAAGATGTCGATGAAAAGCCATCGGGGTGGGTTGAATGGAGGGAGACACAAGGACCTGAAGTGCCTGGTAAAATCACAAACGAAGATATTCCAAATGGTGATATTGTAAGGGGCAATGACAAGTGTATCTTGAAAGAAGTTATTGCTGATTCCACTAAGTGTGGATCTTCTGGTGATGAAGTGGCAGATCATTGGGATACTGGAGGTCCAAAAACAACTAGTGAAGAAAGTCTGTATGATTCTCAGGATTCTTGCAAGGGCATTTCGCATGGAAGTTTACCTGCATCTGAAATCATAGATACCAATTCAAGTTCTCAACAACTTGCAAATGAAGTTGCGCAGCCGAGGATTCAAAACACGAGAGGGATCACTGAGAATGAAGGGTTCTGAAATTACGTTAGATGGCACTAGTACAGAAGAAGTGGTCTAACTATGGTTGTTCGTCAGAGGATGGTAACCTGAGTCACACTTATTGTAATTCTCAGAACCTTGTATATATTGGAATGAAGTTTATTGATGAATGCTGATGTATTGTTTTGTTGCCATCCAATATTATCTAATCAGCCAGTTATTGTAAAAACAAGAAACTTTCCGACATAAGAAATCATTACCATTTGCTTTTGATTATTTATTTTGTGTTTGTTTATTTCTTGCAAATATCCTGGTCAAAACAGTGCCCTGCTCTGTTGTTTATTCAGCTTGGATCTCATGTTGAAACATTATAAGCTCATTAGTTTATTGTTAGCTAAATGGTTGATTTTATTCTTGTAGATATGTTTGAACCTCATCTTATCCCTGTGATGCTCAGTTGAAAGTTGGTGCAAGGGAAACACAGAGGAAGAAGATAAATTGGAAAGACTCCTTTATTTGTTCCACCGGAAAGAGTCAAGGTTTGCCTGCTAAAAGATATTTATTTACAGAAATGATTTTTTAGAAAAAAATTAGGATAAAAATGTGATTCTAAAATTTCTTGGAAAATATTTTTTGTGTTTTGGTGCACATAAAAATATGTATTTCCTTTTCCAAGCTGGGTTAAGTGATCCAAGTGAGCAAATTGTGCTTCACTCAATTGGTTGACCTGACAAAGGATTAGACCAATCGATGCAGTTGACCTTAGTAGTGCATCTAGTTCAAAAGTCTAAAAACACTGCCAGTAGGTTAGTTGTCTCAGCATTTAGATGCATGCTATCAAAACGTTATTCGTGTATCTTTACTCTGTTACTTCATTCTTAATCTGATAAGGTATAGAAGAAGCATGACTACTAACACTGGACTTCATCTTTGGGAACCATATTATCCACTGCTTTCTTGAAGTCTGTAGTATTTCCTCGTTACCTCATTTCATGACCATATCTCACGACCGTCCTTGGTGTTCTCCCCTTTGATCAGTTCTTATTCCGTGAGAGATGAAGTCAATCTCAGACTATTCTCCCAGACAAATTAAATCGATATAATTTCCTCCAAAGAAACATACGATAAACAAAATAAAATAAAGAACGCAGACTGCACCAAAACAGAAATTAAAATATTTTTGTTATTATTTGTTTATCTTTAAGAAAGAAAAAAAAAAACCACCCATCCGTATCCATAAATAAGGTCTGTCCTGCGACCGTGGAGGGAGTCAGGCAAGTGTCATATTCTTCCCCAGCCCCACGCATTTTTATAAATTTTTTCGCTCCCCAAACCCGTCGCCCTCCGTCTCGCGATCGAGGCTTCGACCATTCGCGTAGCCTACCGCTAGTCTCGACTTCCGTTCCCTCTTTACCTCCCATTCCGCTTTCCTTCCTCTCAGGCCGCTCCCTTTTCCTTCTCTTCGATTGCTTCCGTCGTGTTCAATTCGATCTCGAAAGGCCTCGGACATAGCCGACTGGCGTCGCCGAGATCGGGGAACTAGGGCTGTCCTCTTGTCGGTCGGCGCTTTCCCGTGATCCCGGGAGCGAATTGGTAAGCGGGGTTAGGCGTTTCTAACCCTAGATCTGGAGGCCCTGAGTGTTTGATTGATATCGGGATCTTCCGATAGGGAGCCGTCAAGATGTTCTGGCGCATGACCGGATTCACTCATGCGTCGCCGGTAGGTCTTTCGGTCTTCTCGTGTGCGTTTTGTTTTTTCCGTTTTCTTCTATCTATTCTCCTAGCTAGTTCGATAGAATGGATTTGGGCTTTTTTCGTAGCTATGGAATCGGCGGCTTATTAGTTTTGAGGGTTTTCTATGATGACAAAATTACTTGTAATGCAATGGCAAACAAGAAATCGGTGTTAATTTGGCTAGGAGATGAAACATTTCTACTTCTAGCTTTGTCGATTATACTCGTGTTTTTTTTACTGTTTTATCTGGTAAGGTCTGTCAACCTAGGTATTTACATATCCACCGTTTTTCAAATTGACCACATAATTAGTTGATCAATTGTGAGAAGAAGTTTATTTATTGTTAAAGTTATTTATGGGATCATAGAGTTGTTCTTGTAAATTTGTGCTTGCAAACGCTGGAGACATAAAAAAACACTAAAGAATGTGAGCTGGGTGATGGGAAGGAGGATGATTATGCTGATATCTGAAATAAAGTCGGTTGTCCTTTATACTGCTAGAAAGTTGGCATTGCTACTAGGTGATTGAATCTGGTATAAGCAACAGTAGTTTTTTTTCTGAACCCTAATAGGATTTGAAATCATTGTCATGTGCCCTGTAGGTTAAAAAATTATATAAGGCCATGGTACGACCAGTCCACTTGTACAGAGCAGCTGATGTTGTATTGTCAGGAAAATAACACACGAAAAACTAATGTACAGTGTAGCAGGGATGAGAATGTTAAGATTGGTGTGTGAAATCGATAGAGAAAAAAAAATCAAAAAAAATATTACTCTCTAAGAGAAAATTAGGTTAGCTTCAATTGTTAAATAAAAGAGGGAAAATTTAAGTGCAGCTCTGATAGACAAATAAATGAGAGGAAATTTAGGTGTTGCTCTGATGGACGAATAAATTAAACTAATTAAATATTCTGAGACTGTAATGAAAGAAGACTAAAGAAAACTCTAGTTGACTTAGTTAAAAAAAAAAGATTAGAATATCTAATCATTACTAGCAATATAACTTTGCAATGAGTTCAATGGAGGGATGTCAGTCATCTCCAAATGGTTCGTTGACTTGCTTCATCAAGTCGAGACTAACATGGCTTGATGATGAGGAAGAGTAGTTTTTGTTTGACAATACAAAATCCTTCTGTAGGATTCTTTTTTCATCATCTTAGACAATGCAGGGCACTGTTTGGGATTTGTGTTAGTGGAAACTATAATAAAAAGAAAAATGCATTTCTGCCTTGCATGAACAGTTGCTGGAAGAAAAGACAAGGGATAAGACTTGGTTTGTTTATGCACTGGTTAAGGGCCTTTATGCAAGTTTGAAAATTTATATAGTTCATGTACATCTATCCAGTGTGGTCGGGTTATCTTGTACGACAATCTGTTCTCAGTCAGTACATCTTGTATGGCAGTCTGTTCTAGATCTTTTTATTTTGATATGCTTGATTTCTGCTTAGCTAGATCTATGTTGTAGATATGGATGTATTTAAAATAACTTAGCCATTCTCTTTTTCACTATATTTGCTTTGATATGCCTGTTTCTGAACCACGCTTGTGAATAGTTCATGAGCATTGATGAAGAAGACTCATTTGGCTATTTTTTTGGTCACAGGCGTGAAAATTTTTCAATCTAAATTGATATTTAGCTCATCGGGATTGATAGTGGACAGGCTTGAGAATATTGAAGTTTGGCTTTTTAGAACCTTATTAACAAATTTGGTTTATGTTCTTTTTGACTTCTTTTCCCACGCCTTCAACCTTTTTCTCTATGTTCATCAATCAACTGATGTACAGATTCAAGTTGTTGCTGATTCTAGTTTTATGATAAAACATACTGTTCCTTCCCAGAATTCATACTTCATGGAGAAGCATCACATTTTTGTTATGAAATTTGTACATTATTGCAGGTGGATTCCATTTTGGAGAAGGAAAGGTTTACACTTGAAGATCTTCTTGATGAGGATGAAATAATCCAAGAGTGCAAAGCTCTCAATACACGCCTTATAAATTTGTAATGATTACACTCTTTTACTTGGTTCCACGCTGCATGCCAGTGGAAAATTTACTACTCGTCTTATATTTTTTTGCCAATATTTATCATAGTTACATATAAATGCACTTCAAATTTTACACTAATTTTTCTCCACAGTTAAATTATATTCATAGCTTGTGAGAGCTGAACATTCACAAAGTTGAACAAATAATTTTGTGCATACTTATGATATCAATTGCCGTCTCTTAGGCAGCTTTAAACTAGAATTGTGTACTAGTAAATCAATATGCATTGGCCTCAGGTTAGTTATTTTGAATATTTTTCATATTTAATTTGTCCTCTATTTCTCCAGGAACATGATCTACTAACTATTCTGGATATATATGTAAATTGTGTATCTACTAACTATACTTTTCATATTCACGTAACTCGTTGCAACTTTAGTTAATAATTTCAATGAGCATAGCATGGAGTAAACCTTCCGGATGTAAGATTTTCTATGGTTCATGTGGAAAAAGTAATTCTCCATGTACATATTTTGGGCTGCTAAAATTGGGTTTCTGCTAGTATATAATGCCACATACATCGACTAAAAGAACCTAAGTTAGCTACATGTTTGGATTTGATTAAAGTAATGGAGTTAGGTAATTTTCATTAAACCTATTTTAGTGCACAGAGAATTTAACCTTCGCAACATTGAATTTTTCAGTTTTAGGTGGAAGTTCCTGTTAGTTTAATGACGTTAGCTTGATGTATTATGTGAATATAGTCATTTCTGAGATCTATCCAATCTAAGTACTCAATTTGACATTACTTTGGAAAAGTCAATAAATTGTATGATTTCTTTTTTTTTTTTTATTATTTATTGATATATTCATGGCAGCTGTTTATTTGTTGTTTCCTTTTTTTTATCAGTTTGAGAGAAAAGACCCAAGTGGAGAAATTGCTTCATTATATTGTGGAGGAGCCTCCTACGGATGCCGATCAGAAACATATTTTCAAGTGAGCCATTAATTGTCTTTTACATCGTTGTTAGATTTCTTCTACAGCTTGCACTTTTTGTTGAATTCTTGTTTCAATGCAGGTTTCCGTTTATTGCAAGTGAAATATTCACTTGTGAGGTTGATATAATATTGAGAACTTTAGTTGAGGATGTTGAGGTAGTTACTTCCATCAACTCTTTTTCTTGTTTTTGTTTTATCATCATCTTGATCCTTATTTTTTTTAGCAATACAACTAACTGAGCTTGCCATTGTTTTCTTTTTCCTGCAGCTGATGGATTTACTATTCTCCTTCATCAAGCCAGATCGGCCGCACAGTACATTACTTGCTGGTTACTTCAGTAAGGTGAAATTTAATCTCCTTTGTGTTTGAGTCAACTACCATATTTCAATAATCTATTACATTTTTATGTGTTTTATTTTTGGCTTCCATCTATTAATACCTATGTTGTTCTGTTAGGTTGTGGTATGCCTGATGATCAGGAAGACAGGTTTGTTCATCAATTATATTCAGGTATGTGATGTAAGAGTATACTCTGATCTATTTTAAAAGCATAACTAGAAACAATTTTTATTCATAATGACCATTTGATTAATGAAGCCTCGTAGTGCATTGGTGTTATGAAACTTTGGTGATTGCATATTCTCCGTTGTTGTAAATTTAGTTTTTTAAAAATATTATGACTACCTTTTCCATGATAATTTTTCCTTATGGACCCTGAATTGTCACTGTACCAACATATTGCTTCTTCTTTTTTTTTTGCTTGATGTTCTTTTGATCCATAGGCAAATTGTCACTGTACCAACACATTGATCCTTTTTTGCTTAATGTTCTTTTGATCCATAGCACATCCTTGTTGTCACTATCGTTTAACCATTGAAGCCTCTCTCATATGGTTCCTGATACTGAATTGGATAGCTCAATCCAATTTAGGAATGATAGTAGCTCATTTGTGATTTAGTAATAAATTTAACTTTTGCTGCATATGGGGTTTCAACAATGGCCTTGCAACAACATAGATAACTGGATAACCAATCTTGAAGTTGAGGAAAGAGGGCTTTGTGATAGGATCAAAGGCTTAATATGTATGGTGGCTGAGATCAGCTATCAATGCATGATAGAGGTCGTGAATGTAGATATGATGAGATTACTTGGAGATGAAGATAAATAAATATCTGGTTAAATTTTGTTATATATTATTAGGTCTAGTTTAGCATTAATTAAATACCACGGCAATTTGGTGCACGAAACTCCTGGTGAGGTTAGACCATATTGAGTCTGTTGTACGTAGTCTTGCCTTACCTTGTAAGAGGTTGTTTCCACGTTTAGGCATTTTTTAAATACATAATGAAAAATAAATATTAATTTGCAAATCAGTTACCTTGATCCCATGGCTGTATATTTTGTAAAACAGTTAGATCTCTGTCTTTGCAAATTTGCTCTCTTTTTACCTTGACCCCTTAGCTGGACCTTTTTTTTAAATATAAAATAAAATTATGCATGCTATTTCATTTGTATATAAAATTTTGTTTATTATATCTTCTTGCAAAATGCATCCCACCACTGATGCTCATGCTTATTTCTGTTAAAAATTGCATAGATATAGATTCATAATGGTGAACATTGTTATTATTTCCTAGGGCCATGTAGAGATCATTGGTCAACTTGTTGACCTCATTGGTATCACATCGATAATGGAGGTCAGTGGTTCTTTGTTTTATTGTTTTCCTAAAAACTCAGCTATTCCATGTTCCTCCAACTAGCTTGTGTGACCATGTGAATCAGGTATTAGTTCGTTTGATTGGAGCAGATGAAAACATGCATTCCAACTACGTGGAAGCAATGCAATGGTTGGAACATGTTGATGTTCTTGATATGATTGTGGATAAATTTAGCTCATCGGTATGTCTTCGATTTCTTCAGAAAAAACTAACCTTGACTTTCTACTATCCTTTATCCTTTGCGCTAAGGAATGGAATGTTTCTCCATGAATTCCTTGTGTTAGTTAAATTTAGTTGGCGATAGTTATAGGAGAGTGAAATATACAATAACAACAACCAGTGGTGAGGTCGGCTTCTAGCAGAGTGATATATATGATATTTAAAATCGTTTCCCGTGTGTTCAACTTTTTTGCTTATTGAAGAACCTTTTTTTCTTTTCCTGTTCAATATCGTACTTTGTTTGTTGAAATACCATCATTTATTGATATTTGCAGCTCAAAATAATATTTTGTTTGAATTAATTTGCTGGCTTCTGGTGCTATTTCAGAAAAATGTGCTGTTGCTATTCATTCACAATCTAGTTGCAGAGATTATATCATTTAGAGGTTGTAAGAAAATTAGAGTAAGTTGCACAAATGGCCACATATAATACCAAATTATGCTATAGTTCAGATGGATGAAATATTTTAATATTGCTCTGACATAAATATTATACTATATATACGACTCGAACATAACATCCTATAACTAAACATCTAATAGGAGACTAAAGCAACAACACACTTAACTAACTATATTAACCTAATAACTTTTATAACACTCCTCTTCCTTTTCAAGTTGGAGCATGGATTTTGTCTTATGTTCAATTTGCTGCATAAGTTAGCAAAGATTTCTCACTAACAAATATAAAACTGATTATGCCATTTAATGATAATGAAGATGAAGACATAATATTAGTGCAAAAGTTGAGTGGCTTTTGATGACACAATACTCTAGGTTTAAGTTTGGACCAAAGTTGATGACATCTTCATGAGACTCAAAGGCCAAGTTAGTGATTATCTCCAAAGGAATTGATATAATCTGCTTGACTCTCTCATAATGTGAAAACATCATAGGATTTGAATCTTGTCGACTTGATAACCTCTTCATGAGATCCAAAGGCGACCTTTGTGATTATCTTCAATGGAATTGATATGATCTTCTTTGACTCTCCCATAAAGTGAAGATATCATAGGATTTGAAGCTTGTGGGAGGTTGTAGAGTGAAATAGATACAATTAGGTTCCAGAATTTAATCTTGAGATAAAGATTTAAAGTAGGAAAGAGACTAAGTAAACACTGTTTAGTCGAGAGAGAAGGATGCTAGAGAGGAAACTGTAAAATCTGACATCTAGTTTAGAGAAAGCAGATAGATTATGTTGGCCATGCTTGTAGCCCCACCCATGATAGCTTTGACTTGAATTTGTTCTACCTCTAGCATGTGGATACAAAATAATTTATTTCCTTGCACGAGGCATACTCATAGAGCAACCCTGAAGACTTCATGTTCATTAATATCTGAGTTAGCCTAAATCTTATCTTGCAATGTGCTATATAGGACTCTCCAGAAGTCCATGCCAATGCAACAGAAATTCTGTGTGCCATTATTCGATGTGCCCCTCCTGCTCTTGCAACTAAAATTTGCAGCCCCAGGTAATCATGGACTGCAGGTTCTATACACATCAGCTTGTCATGGTTATCTGATTGTTATTTGGAGTCATTCTTTTCCTGATGTATATGTGCTGTTAAAATGCAGTTATGTGGGGAGATTGTTTTGTTATGCATTGGAAGACTCCCGACCAGATTCGGTGCTATATAATGCCCTGTCTTTCTGTATATGTTTGTTAGATCCTAATCGGCTGGTAGCATCTTCCTATCAGGCATTTAGAAGCCAGTTAAGTCATGGAACAGTTGTTACTGCTAGCCAAGACACAGTGGAGGGAATGTTGGATAGACTAGGTATGTTGATACTTCAGTTGCTAATCTAGTAATGTTAATATTGATGCTTTAGTAGGATATTTAGTCATGATAAGAACTGCAGTTTACTTGTTTTCCAACTTTTAATTGGTTCCTTGCGCATGACTGTGTTGGCAAATTTGAACTTTTTCACTTTATTAAGCCAAATCCATTTGCTGCAAAGATACCATATTAAAGTATTTTTGAAGTATTAAATTTGAATTTATACTCTCATTTTAAAACTTCTAAATCTAGTCCAACCTATGTATGATCATTGGTTCCAAATCTCAGCAATAATCATTGACAGATTTTGATTTTTTTACCTACTATTTGCCTAATTGGCCTTTATTTATTTAACATGATATGTCTATATTCTTTGTACCTTAAAATATTTTCATTCCATAAAATGTTACATTTGAGAAATCTTTCAACTTTACTAATGTTCACTTCATCTCAATATTAAATAATAGATTATGAGATGAAAACTTTCATACCATCAACTCCAATGATACCAAGAAATTTGGTTTCCAAGCTGTATGCAACTTGCGAAATGCAATTTCCACAGTTAGATGCCACTCTTATAATTATTATTTTTTTCATTTTTGTAGGATAGTAGCCTTCACGAATTTGTATGAGCAACAATAATTCACTGATTTTTGTTTCCAATCAAATCCATATTTTGTGGATTCACTTATTGAAACCTGAAACAGGTGATTTACTGAGGTTATTGACTTTTGATTCATCTGTTGGAATCTTGCCTACCTCATATGGGAAACTCCAACCTCCTCTTGGAAAACAAAGATTAAAGGTATCACAATGATCAAGTTATGACTTCTATTTTCTCTCTTTTATAATTGAATGTATTCCTCCTTGTTTGGCTGTCACCTATTGGTTCCTAGATATCCATCTTTCAGTGAGACATGATATTTCTTTATTCCCAAATTTCTTGAGTTTTCTGTTAGTTTTTAGTGTCTGTTATCAGCTGTTACCGCTTACCACCTTAAGTTATAAAAATCTTAATGGTAAAAAAAATCATTAGATGGTATATTCACATCACATCTTTTTTATTAGCCTATGCTTCTGAACCCGACGGATATTTCACTTTCATCCTTTGGGCGCAACCAAGAAATTTTCATATCACAATCAATGAATTTTGCTGGATTACTTCAAAAGATGTCAGTCTACTTAATTATATCCTTTTGCTATTATCATAAACTACAATAAACTATTTGATCTGTGCACTCTGATACTGATGGTCTATGTGGTAGAAACATTTTCTTTAAGTTTTCGATCCTTGTACCCATCGTCTTGCATTGAAGGGCTAGAATTTTCCAAGGTAATTTGAGTGATCATGCTGTTTCCACAGTACTGATTACCTAAACGACTACATTTTTTTTTTCCAGATCGTGGAATTCATTTCTGTGTTGTTGACAATTGGGAGTGAAG
This sequence comes from Kaempferia galanga, assembly GCA_037974795.1. NCBI lineage: Eukaryota > Viridiplantae > Streptophyta > Magnoliopsida > Zingiberales > Zingiberaceae > Kaempferia > Kaempferia galanga. The sequence continues at coordinate 2,384 of JBBPFP010934963.1, read as the reverse complement.
CTGTTGAAAAAGAACTGGTTCAATTGGGAGCAATAAAGCGTGTGATAGATTTGTTTTTTGAGTGAGTAATATATCAAATTATTTTTTATGGCTTTAATCAGCTTTTGATCTCATCACTGGAAGTTTATGGAATTAGATACCCGTTCAATAACTTTCTGCATCATCACGTCGAGAATGTTGTTGGATCATGTTTAGCTGGTAGGAGGACTCTGATAATTGAACATATGTTGCATGACTGTGACATTGTCGGCAAAATTCTTGCTGCTGAAAAGCAGTCTTCCTTGTCAACTGATTCTGTGAAGGTATGTATATAAGGGCTTAGATTTTCTATATATGTGTAGCAATTTCTTGCTGAATTTCTAGATTAATTTGCTTCTCATGTTCTTTATGTGCCTTAATCCTGAACTGTTTTTCCTATACATTGTTGTCAAAGGCAAGTGTAAAACTGGTCAACCTAAGCCAATTGTTTCTTGAGCACCTTAAACCTGTCCTAACTAAATAACTCATTTGCAAGATCAAATCCTTTTATTTTTTTTTTGATAAAAAAGTCACCAAGATGCAATCTTGGCACTGCTTAATCAATGTTGTGTTTGCTTTTCTCTCCACTCACCCGTCCAGGCATATAAGATACCATATTATTCTATTTCTCATTTGATTTCTATAATGCACTTATCATATCCTACACAAATATTTAAAAAACAAAAACGCAGAGATTCATAGGGTAAACAAATATCATAATTCTACCATGAATCAAAAGGTGCAGCTTCTATAACATTGTTGAAAATTTTATTTTCTTGTGCTGAAATTAACTTAAATACTGGTGTATTCCATGTTTATGTAGACAATACAAATGATCTCCCATCAATAACCTTCTTGTGGTGAAAATAAAATTTTATCTTTAATATGGTCTTTGTTTGATATGGAATTCTCTCCTAGAGCTGCGGAACTGATTATATTAGAGAGTAGAATGATCAACTTTGACACTCATTTATGTTATAGATTGGTTGACGTTAGAACCTAGCACCTTTGATGATGTGTTGCCTTGGAGACTTGCAAGCAATTTATGCTTTTGACAATACTTGTGTTAATCATGTGTTCTTTTCTTAAAGGTATCTATAAAGATTAATTGTAGCAAAATATATGGTAAGCTTGAATCTTTATGCAGGCCACAGTTTCTGCACAGGGACGAGTGCCCCCAAGAATAGGGAATATAGGTCATATTACACGTATTGGAAATAAGCTTAGTCAATTGGCAAATAGCAACAACATAATCAAGGAACACTTGCAGGTTAGTGATCTTGTATAGTTTCTTTAAAAGAATATTACTTTTAGACATGCATTCAGTATAATTATTCAATTGATAAGCAAACAAAATGTTGTCAAATGTGACACCTTTGTCTGATCTGGATTTTGAAATCTAAGTTCAGATTTATAACTTTTCTAGTAAAATGTTTGATCTTTAGAATGCCATGTTTTGGTTGCATTATCCATTTACGTGTCAGCATTCTATGGTTCTACATGTTAATATTTTTTTATTATAATCTGTGAAATATTTTTAATGTCTCTACTCTTCAAAATCACTCTATCGAGATGCTTTTGTTATCCCATGTTATTTTTTAATTTGCCTCTGCTGAATCCTGCTGCTCTATCCTTGGTTTAATGATGTTTTGTTATTTGAATGTACAAAGTATTTGCCTTCTATATCTTGATAACTGTGCTCACTTATAAATGCAAAGCTATATGTTAAGTTGGATTGTGTTACTACATCGGACAGTTTAATTCTTAAACTAGTGATTCACTTGCAGGAAAACAGTGATTGGATTGATTGGCATAACTTTGTCTTACACAAGAGGAATTGTGTGGAAAATGTTTATCAATGGATTTGTGGGTGAGTTTCCTCAGAATTTTTTTCACTGTTCGGGTGCTTCAAGTAAATTATACTGCTCATTGAATTTCATTTTTTTGACCATGAAATTTGTATCTATATCTGCAAAATAAATAAATGTACTACTTGTGGAGCTTAACATTGAATCACTAGAAAAGGAATGAAATAACAATTCTTATGAAATAGAATAAACAAGGAATAGAATAGCAGTGGTTATTCGGCAGTTTGGTTCATTGAGTAAATCGATGCATAACTTAGGTTCCTATGTTTATTTTCTATGAATGTTACAAATAATAGATAAGGAATCATTTTTTCAATGATAAATACAAGGTTTAAAATCTCGACCCGTGTCGAGATTTTGGCCCCAGACCGGAACAATAAGGTTTCAGTATCGTATCGTGCCGTGCCGATAGAGTTTCGGTATTTTTAAATATAAATATAAATGTATATTATATTTGATTATTAAAGATGTTTTATATTTTGAGATGTTGAATTAATT
>JBBPFP010934645.1:0-15114 GCA_037974795.1 Kaempferia galanga | reverse complement strand
GGCCGAGCATGCCTCCCTCATGCCTTAATCATTTGCACTAATGGCTAGTAGCTACCCATGATTTACCTCCTATGTGTTGGACCAGGGACGGGTTGGCGGAGGCGCTGGGGGCGACCGAATCGCCTTTTGTCACATGTATTTCCCACAGGAGTCCCCTCGGGGCGGTGTGATGGTTAAGGCATGGGATGTTGCCACATGAGGTCAAGAGGTCGAAACTCAGCGCGCCCGAGCATGCCTCTCCCATGTCTTAATCATTTGCACTATGACTAGCAGCCACTCGTGATTTACCTCATTCGTGTTGGCCTAGGAACGGATTGACGGAGACACTAGGGGTAAACAAATCACTTTTTTTTTTTTTTGCTACATGTGGGAGGCTTCCAGCACGACTGAGTGCCCCAAGCTCTTGAAAGTGATTCAGACGCCCGAAAGTGGTCGACTCTCAAGCACGGACACACGAGAATAGCCCACGGATGAGGGTGCAGTCTACAACATACAAGTGTGCAGGTGAATGACAATTTAAAAAACAAAAAAAATTGGCCGCCATGCCATTTAGGATTTAAGAGTTTGATTATAACAGTGATAACAATTCCAGTCGGCCATCGGAATATCAATAAAACAACTCTCCACATTACGTTCTAGCATGACCATAAAGTTGGCTCAAACTCAGCCAAGGCTCGACAAAAGGGAAACAAGAATCCCTCCTTATTGTGACAACAAAATTATTGAAATGATACTGCAACAACGATAGAAAGGCTTAAGCTAACTAACTCTTCACTTGGTTTAAGAATGGCCCTGGCGTTTACTACAATAACATTAACATAGACCATCAGTGGAGAGCTGCAAGGGTAGCTTGGGAGTCGACAGATTTCAGCACTTCTTCACCCATTCTCTTGCAACCAACCAGCGTCTGAAAAACAAGGAACATTAGAGAAATATTGCGGCAGACAGTTAAATATATCGAGCCAAAGTTTCATTAGACAAGCTACAAGAGTCCACAAATTGGTAAAACTTGCTGCTACTAGTTTCTATTTAAACCTATTTTAGATTTCACAACTACTGGTTTCTTTCTTGAATATACTAATTCGCGAGCTAACAAGATACTGTCTGATTAATTGAGGGACGGCCAAGGCTCAAGAAAGGCGTGTCGGTCGAAGTATCCTAAATATAACACAGGCAAAGCTGTTTACGGGTAGAAATATAGCTGACAGTACTTCTAGCGTAATAGAATTATATACCGTTCCTTCTGAAAAAATATCACCGGTTCGGAACCCTTTATTCAGAGTATTGATCACTGCATCTTCAATCCGTTTTGCAGCCTGCTCTTCGCCAAGTCCATATCGCAGGAGCATAGCGGCACTGAGTACAGTGGCTAATGGATTTGCTTTATCCTGAAATTAAAACACACTGAGATCCCACATGAAGAAATGTATCATCGAGAGAAAACATACAAAAGTGGAAAGGTTTTGTAGATCAAACCTGGCCAGCAATATCAAGAGCCGATCCATGGATAGGTTCAAATAGCCCGGGTCCCTACAGGTTCGGGGAATTTAACACTCTACAAGAATCCTTATGCCAAAATACTTAAATGAACTAACAGGCTGTAGGTTTGCATACCGATGCACCAATACTTGCAGATGGAAGCATACCGATGCTGCCAGTAAGCATGGATGCTTCATAGGACAAAATGCCTCCGAATATATTATTTGTCACAATTGTATCAAACTGTGAATCATGTTTAGAAAGATTACCTAAACAGGATGCATTATACTCTCGTATTCTCAACCAAGCACAAAAGGAAATAAAAAACACCTGTTTAGGGTTCCTGATAAGCTGCATTGCTGCATTGTCCACATACATGTGGGATATTTCAACATCTGAGAATTCAGATGCCAAAGCAGTGACCCTCTTCCTCCACAACATCGAAGCCTAAGTGAGATTCAAAGTGCACCGGATTAACTCATTATTTTTCACAAATTTGTCAGAGTAATTACGAGAACAAATGAACTCATACAAAACTATGGTATGAATATAACAATGTGATTTAGCCAGCATTGGGCATTAACTATATAAAAGTGCAAAACCAGAGAATGCAAAATTTCGAAAGCCTTTGTGCTTCTGGGGTAACCTTTCAGGTAAAAAGTTGAATAAAAGGAATCAGTAAAGAAGATTATAACTTTTCTAAGCTTTCTTAACCTCCAAAACATTTGCTTTGTCAACAGAGCACAATTTTCCCCTTCGTTTTCGAGCAACTTCAAATGCTACTCGGGCAATTCTGTCAATCTGTTCAGAAATTGTCAGAGATGGTTAGATATATTTGCAAGAAACATAAGGCATATAAATTAACAAGGAACATATATAAAAGTTATTGATACACATACTATCACCTAATAATTATTAACTCATCAGTAGTGCCATTAAAGTTTAAAAAAAAAAATTATACTTCTTATATGAGGGCGAGAGGTTACGACTTCAAACTATGACATGAAATTTTGGTTTTTAGTACTTTGGAAAATGAGGGTGTGATAAATTAAGGAAAATAAATAGATTTTATTCTAGATTTGAGTACCTCAGGAACAGAATAGATGTCAGTGTTGTAACCAATACATTCACCGTTATCATTGGATCCAAAGCCTCTAGGCTTTCCAAAGCAGATTCCTGTGGAAAGCGACTTTTGATGGTTAAATATCAATTTCTTCTTTAACACTGACCGCTAATCATCTTTACAATCATGATTGGAATTAAGTTGACAAAGCATCATACCTCCAGTAAGTTCTCTAACAACCATTATGTCAACTCCTTCGGCCACCTCTTTCTTCAGAGTCGATGCGTCAACAAGCTAATAGAAAGAATACAGCCAACATAGAATGATCAATGCTGATAAATATCACATGTCAATACGTCATTGGATTTTTCTTATTGCAAGATCAGCAAAGCAAGAAAAATCTCTGATTGAGAAAAGATTGATGCAAAAGTTGAGTTATATGGAATTATCAGACAAAGACATGAAAAAGGGAATGAATTTTTAATCTAATAAAGCTATCAAGAATTTAATCAATATGAAATTCAAGAAAGATGGAGTTGAGAAATTTATAACTGTGTACTTGTATGCTTATATATGGGTTGAATTAAAAAGTAATCTTTCTTCATTTCCATTTCACTTGCAAACAAGTTATTTGTAATTAAATTGAGATGATATGATCATGATCTTTTTATTAGTTTCACAGATTCGAAGCCATGACCCAACTTGTTTCCTAAAACTCACACCCACAGAAAAAAGATCAAGATTTTAAATATATAAAAACAAAACATAATAATATTATTGTGATGTCAAATTTTCATATGAGAATCTAATGATCAGAAAAGAAACTTAAGATAGCACCACTATAGAAAGCCAACTGTTTGGCTTGCTGAGACCAGCTTAAAAGTAATTTAAGTCACTCAAAGAAGTGTAATTTTACATATTAATCATCACATAAAACTCAATATATTGATCAATCATCAAAAATCCACAAAATAGACAATTGAATCATCCTCTTCTGGAGCAAAGTCTCACTATCTGGTCAAAATTTTACATATGAAGCTGTGCAGTTATTATCTCAGGCCTAAAATGACAACTATTTGCACAATCATTTCACTTTTTTGCCTCTTCAAAGCTTAGTTACAATGCACAATAAGATCTGGCAGCCTAAGTGATGGAATCAGTCAAATAAAATGCCAGTACACATAGATGCGCCAACTGCTTTTGCATTACCTGTGGCAGAACGGTAGCTGGCCTCAGGTTTGCAAAAACACCTAGTCCTGCCCGAAGCTGAAGTAACCCAATCTCAGGCTTCAGATAATTCTCGTAAGCATCCCACTTATACCTAACGTTTCGCACATTAATTCATGAAATAAAAATCAACGTGCCTCTAGAATTCAATTCTCAAGCAATCCTCCAGGAAAATAAATTGCAACACAAACCCTCCTATAGCTCCGAGAAGGACAGCATCAGATTTCATAGCAGTCAACATGGTTTCCTCCGGAAGCGGGACGCCGGTAGCGTGCAACGCAGCGCCTCCAACAGGCACCTCCTGGAAACGGAATTCGATGCCTGCACAAGATACAACATAAAGAATGCAACTTTAGCCATCAGGCCGAGGAGATCATGAACCCTACGTGGAAAAAAAGGATTTTTCTCATTGGATTTGATACCTTCGAGAGATCCGGAGAGGTAGAGTACGTCCTTGGCGACGGAGACGACCTCGGGGCCGATTCCATCGCCGGGGAGCAGGGTAATGCGGTAGGTCCGGGGTGGAGAGGGGGCGGCCGAGCAGCGGACGCGCACCGGCGGCCGCCTCGGCGAAGGTAGTCTTGCGGACTCGGGGATTAGGGTGCTGGAGCTTCGTGGATTAGCTTGCAAAGCCGCCATCTCCCTGGACCCTTGAGACAAGATCTCGCAGAAGAAATAAGCTTGCAAACAAAGTTGCGGACCGGGTCGGCCGGGCCAGACGGAGTGGGGGTGGACCTCCCTTTTGATATGAACCATAAAAGAATTAGGGATTACGGATCAGAAGATCCATTATGGACAAGAAAATTTACAACTCAATTGAATTCAAGACTAATTATGGATGAGGTGGACTAATCTATATACTTAAAAAAAATTAGAAAAATCATATATCGAACATTTTATTTTAAAAATATTTCATCAATTAAATATATCAATAAATAGATATTTTAAATATAAATTCACACAGATGAGTATATTGAGCCGAGTACTTCTTTCTTAACTTCTGTATATATTGATCTTAGTGCATGATTTTGTTTGATAAAATAGATTGTTTTACCTTAAATCCACTTGTTTTTGTTATCCTGCTTGATACTTACTGCTTGACTTTTGAAATGATCATATTAATTCATATACAGTTTTTTAACTTTGAATACCTTTACTCAATAGAGTATTCATATGTATAGATCACACTATAAGAGATACCATGTTAAACGTTTTCATGCATGAGGTATTAACATGTGTTATGATATTCAGTGGACATCGGTTGATCTACCCATACCTTTGGTTAAGTGATAGGTGGTCTGAGTATTGTTTGTACCTATGATTGATTGAGTTGTTATATTAATTTATCATGCATGTTATTTAGTGGGCATTGGTTGGACCTGTAGGACTGTACAGACACTAGAGGGGATGGGGGGTGAATGACGTCGTTTCATTTTTCTCGAAAAATACGATATCGAGTGTGCAGCGGAAATCGAAGAACACAAATAAGAACACAACTTACACAGTCGATGTACTTCATTCGGAGCCTTGGTCGACTCCTACTCGAAGGCTCACAGTTATCTGAACCATATCGTTGGGCAATCACTATAATATCAAGAAAACTTTACAAATAGATACAATAAATGCAGAATTAAAATTATACCGACAACAATAACTTTGAATCTTTGTGCGCGGATTGTCGGAGCAGCTTTTTGGCATTGTAGAAGAGTCTTCAGGGTGGAGCGCAGGAGACAAATTTGCTTGAGTTGTTGTTCTGAAGCTCCTGCTCAAAACCCTTTATAAAGGGCCCTTCCGGGCGCCCAGACCGGTCCGGGAGCCCCCAGCATGCTGACGTGGCGCACCCTCGTCGAAACTCTATCTCCAGAGTTTATCCACCTCCGGGCGCCCAGACTGTTGACGTGTACCAGCCAACCGTCGCTTGCCACCACAGCCTGGGCGCCTTTGTGTTAGCAGCATCGTGGGCGCCCAGACCCGTCCTGGAGCCCGGACCCGTTTCGGACGTCTGGATTAGAATTTCCAGATTCGCTGCATAAAACATGTTAGTATAACCTGTAAAACAGAGTTAGCATAAATAGTAAGCAGTATTAATTAGATCTTGTCTCTTCAGGACTAAGATCTAGTCAAGGTCTTAACTTAGGGTTTCGAAATGGATCTAAGTTGGACTGACGCTTAACGTTCCCTCCAACAGGAACGCGTCCTCACTTAGTCACTCTCCTAGAGTGACTTACCTTACTTACCAGTCACCGATTTCCTTGACTGGACCCTTTGACCTACCAGGACTTCCAGCCAGACCTCAACCAATCTGGATTTCAACCAGTTGTCAACCCAACTAGACTTCCTGCCAAGTCTCAACTAACTTGGACTTCTGCCAGGTCTCAACCAACTTAGACTTCAGTTTGATGTCTGATCTTTTAGACCCATCAAGTCTAAATTATGCAAACTTGATAAATATATTAGATCACACAATATCTAACTTTTATCAATTTGTCATTTATCAAAACTTGAATTTAATCATTGGCACCAACAGAAATTATGAGTCAAATATAAATCAGATTACTTAAGTCATTAAGAACACGATTGTAATTGCAAATACGGAGGGTGGAAGGCTAGAAGGCGCATTGTCGCCGGTGGCCATTGCCCGCCTGCCCCTCCCAATAATCACACGGTCATGCAACGCAGCAGTCGCTGCCCAACGAAGCAACGACGCAGTCACCTCGTGAGCGACATCACTGCCTAATGGGGCAGTGACTGCTTCCACTAATGGCAGCGTGCTGCATAACATGGCAGTGACCACTTCCTAACAGGGTAGTGACCTCTTCGCTAGCGCCGAGCGGCGTTGCCATTTGAATAAGAAAAGAAAAAGTTTAGGTATGTAGAGGGTTACCTTTAGCTTTGAGCCAAGCTCCGCTCCTACCGGTTCTACCCATTGACATATTTATCATTAAGATAAATTGAAAAGTATTCACAGAAGATCACCCATCAATCCGTGTTCTTAGATTAAATGTTCATTAAAAAAAATTTTATCTGTTAATTTATCAAAGCTTAAATTTGATTCTTAAATGTCTTAAAATTGAGAAGAGGCCTCGCTGCTCTTATTCGTAAGAAAATCACACCCTCTCGTGTTGTCTAAATCTGCCTCTTCTCGTATCGAAAATCAGCCCTAAGAGAAAGGGTAAAACTAAACTCAAAAAAGGGAAAAAACTCTTTATAAGCTTGCTTACTGAATAACTTCCCATCAAGAGTAACCAAGAATTGGGAATGACCGATATTTTTTAATAATAAAAAACTCAAACTTTCTAATTTTTTAAAGGCATAATTAATAATTTTAATGAAGGGATTTTGATACTCTTTAAAAATTTGAGTTTGGTGGCATGTCGTTGTCTCTCACGCATTCTTTTTTGTTTTAATTTACCAATCAAAATTTCTGGTTTATAATTTATGGCTTTTAAAATATAAAATAAAAATCCCTTGAAAAATTTTAAAAATATTTATTATTCATTATTCTCTAACAAAGTTAATTGCTTAAAAAATGTTAATTCTAAATATTTATTTTATTTATCTTCTTAACTTAAAATTCAGGAAGATTGTGAGATTGTGATTAAATTTTCGAAAGTTTAGGTATCATTTTGAAGAAATATATAATTATGGGAGCGAAATGGAAGTTTCTCAAATTTTCCAATTACGGTAAAATTTTGCAGTCAACTCGCTGGAGTGGAAGGAAGGCAGAGAAGAGAAGCGAGACAAGGGCAGAGCTTGGCGATGGACGCTTAGTTCCCACCCACCCGCAACGCGAATCAATCGAGTCACCGAAGTGTTCTTCTGTTTTGGTTTGCTTGGATCTGCCCACCGATCGCGAAACTTCAACTGCAATCTTCCTCCCTTCGTTGCTTGTGTCGGCACCACCAACCGCATGCCCTATCCTTCATCATCGCCTAGTCCTGAAGAGAGAGCGAGGGGAAGAGGAGGTAGCATCAGCGCAGATCTATAGCGTTTCCTCTTCCGATTCTTTCTGGTACGCAAGCAAACCGACATTTTTGCTGGATTTTTGGTTGTTGGAGGTGGATTCTCGACGGAGGCAATGCTAGTCCAAGATCGGTCTCCTCCTTCTTCCAAGCTCGCTTCTTTGCCGCCTCCTGTGCTTCCTTCCACCGTCGCCCACAGTCGCCGCTTCGTCCCGGCGAAAAGCCTTGACTTTTCCACCTGGGCCTCAGAAAACCTCTACAAGATCGTATTTGTTTGCTTCCTCGCCCTCACCGTGGTCGCTATATTCTTCATCCGGAGCTCCGGCGACGCCATCACGCTCCTCAGATTCGAGAAATGCTCCGGCTCCGCTTCGTCTGCCTCTTCCCGGATCCCTTACCCAGAGGTGTCCTGGTCATCCGTTCCTCCCATCAAGCCGCTTGACCTCTCGGCTGCGCCTTTTGCTTCGTTCCGCTCCGACCGGTGGATCGTCGTGTCCGTCTCCGCCTACCCCACCGACTCCCTCCGCTCGCTGGCCAGGACCAAGGGATGGCAGCTCCTCGCCGTGGGAAACTCCGCCACGCCGCCCGATTGGTCCCTCAAAGGTGCCATCTTTCTCTCCCTGAATCAGCAGGCCGGTCTCGGCTTCCGCACCGTCGACTTCCTTCCCTATCACTCTCACGTTCGGAAGAGCATCGGCTACCTGTTTGCGATCCAGCATGGTGCGAAAGTGATCTTTGATGCGGACGACCGTGCCGAGGTCTTGGGCGCCGACCTCGGGCGTCACTTCGATGTGGACCTTTCGGGCGAAGCGGCAGCGACCAAGCACCCTGTCCTCTTCCAGTATAGCCATGCTGACCCTAACCGTACTGTCGTTAATCCTTACATTCACTTTGGGCAGCGATCAGTGTGGCCGAGAGGACTGCCATTGGAGAATGTTGGAGAGGTTGGGCATGAGGAATTCTACACGGAGGTGTTTAGTGGCCGACAGTTCATCCAACAAGGCCTTTCCAATGGTCTCCCTGATGTGGATTCTGTCTTCTATTACACCCGCAAATCTTCAGCCTTGGAGACATTCGACATTAGCTTTGATGAGGAAGCACCCAAGGTAGCTTTGCCTCAGGGTCTAATGGTGCCGATCAACTCATTCAACACCATTTTCCATACACAAGCATTCTGGGGCCTCATGCTGCCTGTCTCTGTGAGCTCGATGGCGTCTGATGTGCTAAGGGGATATTGGGCACAGCGAATCCTATGGGAGATTGGTGGGTTTGTGACTGTCTATCCGCCAACCATCCGCCGGGCAGACACGGCGGAGGGGTATCCATTCGCAGAAGAGAAGGACCTCCATATTAATGTTGGTCGTCTGATCAAATTTCTAGTATCCTGGAGATCAAACAGGCGCACACTATTTGAGAGGATCTTGCATTTGAGTTATGCAATGGCAGAGGAAGGGTTCTGGACAAAGCAGGATGTGCAGTTCACAGCTGCCTGGCTGCAGGACTTGCTTGCCATTGGATACCAGCAACCGAGGCTTATGTCACTGGAGTTGGGTCGACCTCGAGCAAACATTGGAGAGGGAGATACCAAGGAGTTCATTCCCAAGAAACTACCTTCTATGCACCTTGGAGTGGAGGAGGTTGGGGCAGTCAATTATGAGATTGGAAACCTCATAAGGTGGAGAAAATATTTTGGGAATGTTGTTCTTATCATGTTTTGCAGTGCACCTGTGGATCGAATTGCCCTAGAGTGGAGGCTGCTCTATGGAAGGATATTCAAAACAGTAGTAATTCTGTCAGAACAGAGTGACCCAGGTCTTGCTGTCGAATATGGACAAATCTATGAAGCATACAAGTAAGTCATTCCAGATTAAATGGTTTTCTTTTGTAGTCTACTACCCCATAGTTCTTTCAATGCAACGACATATGCAATCTTCTTATTAGCAATCTTTACTTAATGTTCAAATTTTTGGCAGCTTTATTTTCTTTTCTATCCTTACATCTGACTTTGCGATCGCTAGTTCCTATATTTTTCTATGCTTATTGTTTGTTTAATTCTCATAACTATAGAATTTACATTGCAGTTGTAGCATTATTTTTTCATAACTAACCGGTCTATCTTGCATGTGATGCAATCTAATTTCATTACTCCTAGAGAACTGAGAAATGAGATCTGTTCATGTCTAGTGTAGCAGTAACTGACATGGAGAGACAAAAATCTTGATCTTGTATATTCCTCTTGATATCTTTATGAATTGCTTAGTCTTTAGTTTACTGTTGGAAATGACTATGTGACCTGAAGTAAGATTTTTTTTCCTAAAGAAAGATATGGAATGATAAGACTAATTGCGATCGAATTGCTTTGGCGCTATCATAGTACTTTTAGTTATCACTTTACTGAATTTTTTTATTTTGATTGAAATCTTTGGGACAGTATTTGCTCTATGCACACGATTGAATTGTTGTCAGATTAAAAGTGATTTGAACTTAGAATTGGAAGTAAAAAAGGTTGAAGGTTGCATTAGACAACTTTGGCTAAAGCCATGAATGTGAATCTTAAGATTAAATCTGAAGCTTGAATCTAAAACTTTACGAACAAAAAGTTTTAAGATAAGTAGAACAAAAATTGAATATGTAAAATATAATTTGGTTAATATGAAGAAAAAAATCCAATAGAATAAGTAGCTTCCACATGAAATTCCAGTAAGATTCCCTTGATCTATTATTTAAGAAGAAGGTGACTTTAATAAAAATATCATTAATAGGATAAAGAAGGGAGTGTCGAAATTGAGAGGAGGTTTTGGAGTCATGATCATCATACTCTCCTAAGGCTAAAAGGGAATTTTTATAAGACTATAGCATAACTCGCCATACTTTGTGGATTGGAGTATTGGACCGCTAGAAAACATGATTCGTGATCATTTTAGGTATAGCTTCAATAGGTAGATAAAAGGAGAGAAGAGGCTGAGATGGTATGTGTCTGTTCAAAGATGATTGATACATATGATAGCTAGAAAATTAAATCTCTTATAGTGGAAGATAATGGGAGACAAAGGAAACTATTAGTTAATGTAATAAAAATAATTAAAATTAATTTGTATATTTAGTGATAGGACCTTGTGTAAAGATCAGATCAATGGAGGCATAAGATTCATGCAGCCATTCTCAAATAGTTGGGACAAACCTGGCTTGATGATCATGGTCGCTATGATGAATCGGATGCCTAGGGTTCAAAGGTTATCCTAAAAACTTTATGATTTATTCATTGGTTCAAATTATTTGAAATTTACATCTGACCTTGGAGATTGCTAGAAACTGTAATCAATCAGTTCAATGGCAGGTTGTCAACCAATTATTTATCCTTGACTATGTTGACGAGCTATTAGCCTTGCAAAATCGATTATTTTCCATGTTCTTTAAAAGATGTTTGCAAGTTGGTCTTAATTAGATGTTTCCAACTTGGTTACAACTGCGCAAATGTGTCTCGGTTCCCATGAAAAAGGTCTTCCCTGGCTTTTTTTTCAAGAAAAAATTGATCTTTTTATATAAAAAAACTGAAATCCTGATTTATTACATAAATTTTTGCACTGATGCCCTGGGATGCTGATCAAATTATTCATCTTTAAATCTGCTCAAGTTTTGAATCCTAAAATTGTGATTTACTGAGCTAGTTAAGGAGTTAAACTACAAGCTATAGTATTTACATTTTTATCAACTATGGCTACCCAGTTGTTGATAACATCTGTGGTTTACAGTAGCTTGATTTACTATTGTTTTACTTGTCTCGCTATTGGATTGCACTTGGCTTGAAAATTGGATGAAACCTGAAACTATATGCTAAATTGTCCAAAACCAAGGGCTCACTATGCTACGATTGACTATTGGAAAGCCTTCTACACTGATGCAATCGGTAGAATTCTCCATTTCAATAGCAATGACAGTAATAAGAGAAATCTTATCTTCATCTCAACTCTTACTAGGTTAGATCAACATGTGTGTGTTCATTAATTTTGGTTTTTATGCATTTTATGACAATGGTTAGGTTTATGAAGTGAACATGCTAATTTTCCTTAAACTGAGTTTTGACACTTCTAAATTTTTTATGTCTTGTTTATTACATTAGTTACAAAATTGAGATGTGTTGTTCTCGTGGATCGGTGGATGCCCAGAAGACTTCCATTGCTAGATTTCTACTGCAACAAATCCTTTTATAAATATCTTTTATTAGCTGAAGCTGGACTCTTCTGGCACGCAGTTGTCTGATGATAAACTAAAGTGCTTGGTCTATGTTGCTAGTTTTCTTGTTCTGAATGGAATGTTTTTTTTTCCTGAGCTTTGCTTTTGGTCATAATTTAATTTTCAGCATTCTCATGAAATAGGTATTTGCCTAAGGTATTCGACAAATTTCAAGAAGCAGAGGGATTTCTCTGTCTTCAGGATGATATGATTCTTAACTATTGGAACTTACTTCAAGCCGACAAGACGAAGCTTTGGATAACGAACAAGGTAAAACTTTTGTTGATTTCTTCATACGGTATGCATCAAGCTGACCAGCCATTCACTACATTCAGGTTTCCGAATCATGGATTTCGGTTTCTACTGATGGAAATGACACAGATTGGCATGTCAGTCAAGCAAATTTGGTCAAGAAGATCGTAGACAATTTCCCAGTTCATTTTCAGACAAGTTACAAAGAAAGTGCAACTGAAGGGAGGGTCATCATCTGCACCAGTGAGATATTCTACATCCCTCGAAGACTTGTTACCGACTTCTCCGACCTTGTGGGAATCGTGGGAGACCTAAATATCCATCACCGGATCGCCGTGCCAGTGCTTTTTCTCGCAATGGACTCACAAGAGAATTTTGATTCTAAAGCTCTAGCGACGACCGTCTATAAGACACAACCAAAGGCTATCGATCCATTTACGAGCTATTACACTGCCCAAGCTCCTGCTGTGTACCCGCTGAAGGTGCACAACGAGTACGATTTCATAAAGTTAATCAGAGCTATGGCCGCAGGGGATCCCCTTTTGCTGGAGCTGGTATGAGTGACTCCCCTTGCCCAAGCATACTGAAGAAATCTCCAATGTGAATTTTCATCCTCTGCACTTCATATTCTTCATTCCTAGTTGTACCTTTCTTGTATAATGTAATGTTATGCATTTACAGACAATAGTGAGCTTTTAGCAACTTCATTTTTGGATCTAAAATGTTGTAGATGATGGTGATGTGGCCTGCTCAGAATCCAGACATCTGGCCAACCTGTTTGAGAATGGCAAAGCAGTAATCTTTGTAACAAAAGAAATTATGAGAAGTTGCTAATCTTGGAACTTTGTATGGAGAGTGTTGATAGCAGTCTGAAATTAGTAGCTGAAGCATCATTTCATTATCTTTTCCTTTTTTTTTTCCTTCCTAATGTCTGTTAGTAGACCAACTGACAATGTTTGCATTGTGCTCATGACTGAAATTAACAAGAAATGCAACAGCATCATGGGCAAGGAGTTTAGGGGTTCCTCAAAATTGCAGCACTGCTACCCCTTTTAGCTAGGGGGTTGGACTTATCAACCCTTGATAGGCTGGCTGACCTGAGCGGACTTAGCTATGAGTCCATTGATTATTTTACTTTAGTTTTAAATTTTAGAAAGAAAAAAAAATTCTCAACTCGCGGACCAACCTAGGTCTGTCACGGGCGGACCCCTAGGTCGCGGGCTCAAATGGGTCGGTCCGTCTAGATATGTCTTAAAATAAGTTGATAAAATTTTAATTTAACTCATTTAAATTGTTTAATAGGACAGACCAACCTAACATACTTAATCCAATTGATAATTTTACTTGGACGTAATATTAATTAGCAAAATTCTTTTTTCTTAGGGCAAAATTTAAAAGACCCGATTATAATTTTCATTATAAAAAAATCTTTATTAATTTAGTTAAAATGATTAAAATCATTCTAAAATAGTTGTACTTTCTGATACCATTTTGAGAGTGCAGATCTCCTAATACACAATTCTTGATTCTCTCTTGGTCCCAAATCAGAAGGGACGTTGGATTAGATTATGAGAGATCGATATATGGATTCTTGATTTAATCCAACAACCCTCCTCTTAATTTGAACCAAAAAAGAATTAGAAATTATGGATCAGAATTTGGATGGCCATTTTGAAGTCATTTTAATAATATTCAAATAATTTTGCTTGTTTATACAATTTAACCAAGTTGACAATGAATTTTTTTTATATAATTTTTTAATATAATATTCTTTTAATTAAATTAAATTGATTTATTTTAACATTTAAAAAAGAGCCGCTTTGTTTCGCGCTATTTTGATTTTTGAATGTGACATTCTTGCAACATGACGTGGCGAGAAACCGGCACCAGAAAATCTAGCAACTTCGAAAAGGCAATCTGACACGGCGAAGCCCCAAATAACCACGTGTCACCCAACTCCATTAATAGTCGCCGTTGACAATGCTCACCCTTTCTCGTTACGGACACACGCACCATTCCCAAGATGGTCAAGTCAAATCATCTCTTCGATTAAAAAAAATCCGACCAAACCAACGGAAATGGGCGCACGTCTGTAGGCTGCTCCTGGTTTTATTTGGAACACAAAACGAGATGATTATTTGGGGGATTCAAAGCTAATTCATGAATTATAGTGAAAAAGAAGGGAGGCTGAAAATCAGGGTCGCCTCCCATTTTTTAGGAGGAAGGATCGGAGTTCTCAAATTAGAAGAAGAGCTAATCAAAACGTCGACAATGGAGGAAAACAGATTTTGGTTGTGATAACGACCAGCCTCCCAATTTTGGATCTCGTTGTTTATCGTAATCTATTTTTGTTTCTGCGTGAATTTGTGAAGAAACACATTTGATCTCTCTGTTTTTTAAAAAAAAAATTTTGAAGAAAGAGATTTTGGAAAGGCGGTCGTCGTGTCGGGGAAGGAGCTAGACGGGAGAGAAAGGGCGACGGGGGAGAATGTACAAGGAGATCAGCGAGCAGCAGAGCAACTGCAAGGCGTGGGAGTCGGCAGTCCGGAGAGCTCAGCAGCAGCAGCAGTCGCCGGGGTTCCAGACCGGCAGCCGGCGCCGCATCTGCCCGATGTCCGCCGACGCGGACTCTGCTTCGACCTCCCCGCGCAGCGGCGGCGGGGGGGATGATGACTCGTCGATAGCGGCGTCGGCGGAGGAGGAGGAGGAGGAGGAGGAGGAGGAGGTCTACAGTACCGAGCTCGTCCTTCCCTCCGGCGACTGCTACTCCGGCCAGTGGGCCGGCGGCGTCCCGCACGGCACCGGCAAGTTCCTCTGGAACGACGGGTGCATATACGAGGGGGAATGGCGGCGCGGTAAAATCACCGGCCGCGGGAAGTTATCTTGGCCGTCGGGGTC
>JBBPFP010934538.1:0-15124 GCA_037974795.1 Kaempferia galanga | reverse complement strand
TCCTTAGTTCCTTTGATACCATATAAAAAATTTAAGAAATTCAGATTGTGCGAGATGAAGCACCGCTCTTAAAAACTAATTCTTGTATTCATAAGATATGTTATAAGGAGAGAATTACAAGGAGTAATAAACCTTTTCTCACAACAGGGGAAGATTGTCCTTGTTTGAGAATAAGAAATGTAGAGAAGAAGAAGAAGTTTTGTAAATTTTCTTTAGGAAATAAAAAAAAAAAATTCTTAATTCACTCTATGAGAGATGCGATCCCATTTTATAGGAGATGAGATGATTATTTAGCCGTTGTTAATCAATCAAATATTAATTATATTGTAGCTGAAATAATGGCAAGTAAATCAAGCAATTAATAGCTGATACAACAACCAATTAATAGTTGATAAACTAGCCAAAAGAGGCTAACTTTACAACCAAACGAAGCTGGTTGGCTGGCCAAATAACGATATAAATTTCCATTTGGAAAAATGTTAATTTTCAAGTATTATCTTCCTTATTTTTAAGAATAACGAGTGTTCTCATTATGGAGCAACATAGGGGTGTACACTTTGTTGAATATGAAAAAGAGAAAGGGTTGTATGATTTTTCACTGTGAAAAAGAGAAAGGGTTGTATGCTTTTTTACTGTCTTCTTCTCCCTATCTTTTCTTCGCCCTATATATGATAATATACTAGCGTCGGCTGGTATGATATTTTTCTTCAATCTCATCTGCTTGACTACTCTTGCCTTGGAGGTTTAGCTTGAGCGTCAAAGGAGTTTCACCGAGGTCCGTTTTGGTCCTTCTAACCTTTTCTTTTGAGCATAGGACCTCAATCGTTAAGAACGCCATCTCAATCCTAATCTAATAGCAGACCTCTTCATCATAGTTACTTGTCGCCCCACCTCCAACCTATTCCAGCTCTTCATCTGTCATCAACCCACCAGTCTAAGTAGAATCACATATGGTAAAAGATAATTCGTTCATCCTAAGTGTTTCTCATTGTTGATCCCATAGTTAGATGAAATGAGTAAATCATGATGACTAAGCATCCTCAGAGAGATTTTATTTTTTAAAAGATTTTCACCCAATACCAACTTTGCAATGTCACGAATCAAGAGAAAATTGTTTATCTAATATCAAAATAAAAATAAAAATATCGGCACCAATCAAATTTTTTTTTTTTCCACAAAATGTTGAAGTAGTTCATTTTTGATCAAACAACTTTGCCCAAATTGTTTCAAAATGGTTAGGCCAACAATATAAAGAAATGTTTTTAGTAAAAAACTATAAATAGAGCTGTTTTATTTTTTTTTTAATATTTTAATAATAATAATAATAATGGATATGCTTTAAATTTCCTGAGTAAGAAAATAATAAAGTGAAAAGTTGGGTGCATTCAAACAAATGGTAAAAATATGGGGCAAAATAAAATACGCTCGTTCTGCAAATCATCGTCCAAAACTGTTCCGCCTCTCGTTTCATGGACACCGTGCTCGTGTCCATTTCCAGCTACGGTTCTCTCCTTCCTCCTTCACCTCTTTCTTCCCCATTCCATGGTGGAATCCCTCCTTTCGATGCCACCTTTGATCCTCGAACTGTTACCTTGCGTTCTCTGATCTCGGTCGCAGGGCTTCCTCCCCCCGCCCCACATGTAAAATGGAGGATCTCGAGGTGGAACGGAGATCGCTCTTATCAAATCTGCGCATTCTCCGTTTCTCCTCTGTGGTCCTTGGGCTCTGCAACGCGGCAATTATCCTCACGGCAGGCGTGCTGGTGGGTTCGCTCCATCCCGGCTGCTCCGGCGCCGATCGGCTTGCGCTTACCATCATCTCGCTTGTCGCGGTCGTTCGGATCGTTTACATGGTCGCAGCAGGGAAGGCGCAGCGGGACACGGCGGAGTCCATCGTGAGAAATGTTCTGGAAGGTCCCGTCGATGTCGATTCCTTGATCCGCTACGAGAGACGGGTAAGCTTGAGATCCTCATCCTTATGTCCAATCAAGAAAAAAGGTTAATATAATTGAAAAAAAGTAATCTTGATGGCATACTAGTAGCACTGTGAGTGCTTGTTGCTGCTTGGTTGATTCAACCAACCTTTTTTAATGCTAAAATCATGGCTGATTACAGAATAATATAGAATCGACGTCTCTTCTGGATAGGAGTGACTTCTTTACATTGCTTTGTTGATAGATGAGATACAAGAAATGGTTATGGTGGACCCGGTTTGGCATGCTGGTCACTGCACTGCAATTTCTAGTAGCGCTTTTTCTCCTCTGTGTCTTTGCTAAAGACTTCTCCACGGGCACCAAGGAAAATAATAATTGCTTGAGTGGTAAGATTGCCTCATTGAATATTTGTTGTTTGATGTAATTATTCAATTTCTCATTTAACCTTTTTTCATATTGTCTATTGATACTATGTTGTAGTATAAGTCGAATAAGACTATAACCAAAGTTGGTCTTTGTTTTTTTTTCATGTAGTGTTCATTTGCTTATATTATCCTTTTATGGACAGTTTGTAGGCATTTTGGTCTCCTCTCTATCCTGGCCTGTTGAGGTGCCTTGACCTAAGATTGGGTTGCCTATTGTCTTTCCACATGACAATTGCTAAAAATCTTTTCCTATTTGTCAATCTGAGATGGCTGATGTGCTCGACACATCTATTTTCTTGCAGTTGGTGGGCAACTTTTTGGCCTTCCTTTCCTTATAATAGATCTACCATCTCTTGAGTTTTCCTTGAAATGCATCTCATTTCAAGATTCTAACATAATCCTATAATCATAAACTAGTAGCTTCTTTACCCTTATTTACTCACAACAACATGTGAACCCTTTCCTATTTTAAATGTACAAGCTGGATTGCTAGTTTACCTTTTGCATATCAAGGAATATGGATGGTAATGTCCTTGCAATGCTTGGGTATGATAATTTACCCTTACACCAAATGCAATCAAGATCCCTGTTCTGGTATTTAGGCACTTTTGGTGTTCTGTCAAGGCCTAACAATTAGCAACCTATTTCATTCAGGCTTGGGATCAGGTGGATGCATGGTATCACGTTTTTATTTTTGAATTTCAACCCAACCCATTTTATTTGTAAAAATAATGTATTTACATACGTGCTGAAAATTATTGGAGATATTCCAAGATATATTTGGCCCGAACCAACCTAAGATAAAAGAAATAGAAAACATTTTTTTGACCTAACCATACCTAAGTAGGATTGTTTTCCCCCAGTCCAGCGCTTGCATAAATTTAACATTTGGATTGATGTTTTTTTCTGAGACTTGATTTCTGATTTCATTTATAGACCTGATTCAGCTCCACCTTAATTTTGATGGAGGAAATTTGAATGATTTAACTTGCACCAACCCCATATTTTTTTTAAAAAAAAAATTCTTTTATTTCTTTGGGTTGGTGGTTGTCGTACTGTAGATATAGATATCTTCTAACTGGAGTTAAATGAAGCACAAATTTAAGAGTTAAAATGTATCATAAATTTAAAAGGTTTTGTTACACAACTTGATCTAATTTTGATCAAAGAAATAAAGCATATATGAAACAAATTACATAATCTGTAAATATTTCTTTTAAAGAAAAATCTATAACCTGACCTGATATTAACTGTGAAACAAACATTGATCCTTTGTGAAGTCAGTTTTTCCACTCAAATACCAGTTTTGTTTCTTATGTTATCAAAATCATATAGTACTAAAGTAAGATATTCATAAGTTTTATAGTTAAAATTAAAATAAAATTTTGACAAAAGAGATAAAAATTAGATCTTATACATTCATAAAATTTTGAAGTTAGTGGACTTAAATTTACATCTTAAAAGTTTCATCACTTGAATACTTTCATTATTTAATCAAGGAGGTTTGCTTTTCCAATAAAAACACAAAATTAATCCTCTCTTTGTCGATCAACTAGAAAAGCTTCTACAGGAGCCTCAAGTAGTTTATAGCAAGTATCTAATTTTCTATTAAAAGTCTCTCAAGTTGGTTTTGGTTCTATCTTAATATTTGGCATGTATGATATCGGATTCTACCCTTGGTACATAATTTGTGTTTAAGAAAAGCTAATGACTTTCACCAGGGCAAGTTTCTCTTATATTGACTGTGCAAATTATTGATAGATCAGAACCTTTTGGAAGAGTTTACCTTGTTGATTGCTTTGTAAACCTTGTAGTCTAGCATATTTACACAATGGTAAGGATGGTTTTTATCTGTTTCATTTTCTTTCAATTTTTTTAGGTATTGTACTTAGTGAATTGTTGTGAAATCCCTTAGTATATGTTGTGCCTTATTCTTTGAATGCTGTTATGGACAGGACTCAAAGATACAGCATGGAAGAAAATATTGTTCATTTCTTTTCTTATTCTTGTTTGGCTGGTGGTTATCATTCAGTGTTCCACTGGTTCTGATGTATTAAAATGGAGATCCTTTTATGCAACCCATGATGCCGCATGGAAAGCTCATTACCGTGAAGTTTTTGACCATGGTATTCGAGAAGTCTTATGTTGCCTAGGGCGTGCAAAATACCTGTATGATATTTATTTATTTTTGCATTTGGTGACTAATATGATAATTCATCTGCTAGAAATTCTAACTCTGTTTTATTATCTCCTTAGGAGTGTCTTGGAAGAAGATGAAGTTTATTCTGTTGCAAGATTATTAGGTGATCTGGTAGCATACCGGGCATCAGGAACAGGGCATTTGGAGTTGTTAGCAGGTTTGTTAGGAACTGTATACTTTTAATTGTGTTAATTCAGTTATACACCTGAAAATTTTAGCTGAAAGATTTACTCGAACACTGTGTATTAATTAAAATCTTACCCGCCCAAAAGCCCTTTCATTGGACAATATTGATGAATCTAGTGTGCTAAATGATTCGAAGAAGTCATCGTGTATGAATTAGTTTATATCATCATTCTTTATAGTAACTGTTTTGATCCCACAATTACCCATGTCTTGGGTCCACCACTGATATGATCCAGAAGGTTTTTAAGTAGAGGACATGTTTGTCACACTATTAGGTAAAATGATTTTGTAGATGGAACAATCAATGATAATGAATGTGCTGAAGCTTCTACAGGCTTTTCTGCTGGTACTTTTTGCTGTTCCTCTTGTAAATTATTAGTCATCTACAAAGAACTTTTCTCCGTTACACGTGTACATTGCATATATATTATATTATATCTAAGCTACTGCTGCTTATAAACCTCTCTCGCCCTTGATTTTGTGATTAAAACTAAAGTAATCAATCCATGCTGTTGAAATTACAGAACGATGTGCCTATTATGTTTCATATGTAGCCCTTCATGCTTGTCCTCTTCTGACTTCAATTGCCACATAGTTGTGCTCCCTCTGTTTTTCTAGGTTCCGATAGTATACATATTCTGCTACATGCCTTTTAAACTGTAAAATGCAGTCTGATACAGAACCATTTTAATATTTGTATTCTCAAACTTTTTTCACAGGACTTGCATTACTGCAGAAGCATAAACCGGCTTCTTTGCCACCCACCGACTTTGTTGAGGCACCTGATGTTCAGCTTCATGAAGCTGCTGCTCTCCATCAGTTCGCTGAAGCCTCATACACAGTTATGCTTCCAAAAACTGCACATATTCTTATTGCTTAAGCAGTTAAGCTACCTTTGTGTTTGACACAATCCTTTTGCAGGGACCACTTCTTGATTTTGGAAGAAATCCTATCCTCTTTCCATGCGCCTGGCTGCACAGACAAGGAGTTTTATGCCCATGGGCCCGTACTAGGTTTTTGTTTGATCTTTTTATCATTCTAGCTATACATGATCTTGACCAAAACAATTAACAAATATAAGGAGCTATATAGTAGACCACTAGAAATAAACTGAATTCTAGTATAGATGATATATATACGATATATATACTAGCTTCTTGTGGAAATGCACCTAAACTTTATGATTTCTTAGACATTGGTATCTTTCTGCAGTAGAGAAAAAGTGGAATATGATATAAAGTGTAGAGGATCAGTATACGTCATTCTACAGTATGTGTTTTATTTATAAACCTTTCTATAGAAGAGTTTGATATAAGATCCCTCAAACTCCAAACAGATGGTTAGATATGTAGAACTTTGATCTAAGATTTTTCCCCTTAATCAAACATTTGAACCATCCCTGTTTCCTTCTAACTAGAGACATGCTATTTTATTCTCATTAACAGCTTATCTTCATTCAATAATTTTATTTGCCTATGTTCTAGGCGACCTAAACTTGAAGGTGATAACTGGTGGCGAGGTCATGCAGCAGCCTTTCTAAAGTATGTTAGCATGCCACCAGAAGCTCTTCGTCGTGGGCGTGTTAATCAGGTAAGATATTTATATGCTACTTCTATTATATTAGTATAATTATGAGTTGATTAGGTTGATATTCAAGAACCAAGCCTGCTGTTCACTCCATTTGTTTGAGTATTGTGTGCCAGTTAGCTTGTGAGATAGTACAATGAGCTTTTAGTATTGTTTTGAGCAAGTTCAAAATCCAATGTCGAAACATGCAAAACTGCAAACAAGCATATGGTATCTGGCAATACATGGATGATGGAGTTGTATCTCATTGCTAATGATAATATAGACAGAATTTGTTCATGGTTGAAGTATTGGTTATATCAATGATAGCCCCTGCCTGCACTGATATATTACAACTATTAACTCGGTATGATCTCATATGTGATGACACCAAAGATCCAATGTCAGGTGACTCACCCTCTTCCTTGCATAAATTCTTGTTTCACATATAAACAGTGAAATGGATATAATTCTAGATTAAAATATGAAGGAATTGAGACCATACTCATTTGCGTTTCTCACTCCTTTTGCTTCTTTCGACTAGCCAATATCCCACTCCTCTGGTTCATCCAATGAAATAATTGACATGGTAAAGCAATACCTCCAAAAAATCATTGTGTGTATTTAAATAAATCTTCAGGCAACTGGAGCTATGCTTACAAAAAATTTAAGATAGTATTGTCTTTTAATATCAGATGAAAAACTCTAGGATCATGCTCAATAGATGCTCTAGAAGCGTTGATGTATATCAATCAACAACCAGGATAATGATTCGCGAACATTTTGTTTTTTTTTCACACAGATGGTTAACACATTGATGCTTCATCGAGCATCATTCAAGCATGCTCCAAATAGTTATCATTCAATATAAGAAATACAAATGACATCCTTATCTGTTAGTAGTTTTTTTCTGTACTAGTCTAACATAGATTTTAGTTTATTTCTTCATGTTTCTCTGTGTTTGGGCAAGTTATTCCTGGAGTTAATCCACTTTTACAATTTTTACTATGTAATCATAGATGTTTTTTATCTTAGATTTTTCCCATTCAGATTCTTTTTCCTCTTCATTTGCAGACAAAGTGTGAGGCTGCTTATTTTGTTATTGTTATACACGACCTTAAATCTATAGTTATTTCAGTACGTGGGACAGAGACTCCTGAAGATCTTTTGACAGATGGTTTATGTAGAAACTGCACACTTTCAACAGATGACTTGGATGGAATAATTAAGTAAGTTCTCTCTATGTTCCTTGTTGTCTGGGTGTCCATCTGTACTTCAGTTAAAATTTTATTGAGTATATATTCCTACTATTTATGAATAACTCTCTGTCACATATAGGCATGTACAGTCAATTACTTCTTCTCCCTTTCCTCCTGTCTTCGGCTTATTTTCTTCCACCCCATTTTCTATACTTCCTTACACGTAATCAGTTTGTCCATTCTTTATTTCTGTCCTTATCTTACCCCATAGTGTTATTTTAGTGACTCCAGTTAGTCACTGTGAATGCTTTGATAGAGAGTAAGTTAATAAACTCCAATAGATGGGATAGTATCTTTGGTTATTGATGTCTGTATGTTGGATCTAATGATCTCAATTACTTTACATGCTATTTAATATGTATTTTTTCTTCTTTGTTAAGCATGGATTTGTATTTCAGCTCGGAATTTTTAATAAATTTTTGAGTCATAATTTCTAGGCGGCTGAATGGGATATTATTTTAATTTTCAGTAGTGACCAACTTCCTGAAAATATCAAGGAAAGTGTTCTCTCATCATTCCCACATTATGGTCATTCAGGGATAGTCGAGTGTGCACGAGAACTTTTCATGCAGATTGATGGGCAACCTCATGAAAAAGGTGGTATAATATAGTAACTTGTCATGTTTTATCTATGCTAAGCAAATTTATTTTCCTAAATCTTTGGTTAACTGTCTTTCTTCCACACAATATAACTTCTACTTCTTGTTTACAATTATAATTAATTTAAATGATGTAATCACCTTTCTGTCTTATTTTCCCCCGAGTCCTTTTTTGTATCGTTTATTATCAGAAGCTGAAATGGTTGACTTTCTCATGGCCTCTGACTTTGTTCTGCTCATAAATTTTTTGGCTTTTTTGGGGATGTAGGAATTAAATAATTCCTCTTCTTTGCTTATCTTCGTTTAGCATGATATACTGTAAGTTTCTAAATGAAGATGGATAATTAATTACATGATGTTAATTATCTACTTTAGGTCTATTGATCCAATGGGTGATCTGTTGGTGGACAGTCCAATTTTGGATGGTTAACTTGCATACTGCCAGCACCAAGATCAAACAGCTCCTAAGTATTATAGGTGGCTATTCTTGATTTCTTGTCACCTATCACCACCTACCAATTCCACTCTATTAGACGCTGGTCCAACAATCAATTAAATAATTTCTCCATGTTAAATTAAAATATATTGCAAAAAAATGATAGGTTTTATGTTCTAAAGACAAACTACACAACAGAGAGAAGATGGAGATGTGAGACATCATCAGATCTACCACCAGTAAAGTGTGAACTCTGAAGTCTGAACCAAGTAAATCAAAGTCCAATTTCTATAATCGTGTAAGTCTAACAATGGTAGGCTTTATGTTCTAAAGACAAACTACACAACAGAGAAAAGATCGAGATGTGAGACATCATCAGATCTACAACCAGTGAAGTGTGAACTCTGAACCAAGTTAATCAAAGTCCAATTCTATAATAGTTTAAGTCTAACAATGGTAGGCAATTGACCTATTGAAGTAATTTGTAGAATTGTAAAGCAAGGGGATAGCTTACCATCTATGCAAAAGGATTAGAAGTGTATTACATTTCAAATCAAAGCAGAGCAGAAGTATGATATATGTTAGAATTGTAAGTCTTAAAAGCATGCTACCTTAAAATTTTATGCTTGATACTCGACTTGAAGATTCAAGCTAGTATATTGGCATTTCTTTATTTAATTTATATTTTACTCAATTTGGAATTTAGATCCATATGACTGCTGTATCATTGTTTTTTCCCCAATAATTAATCGGCTGGAGCCAATGTGTGCCAATAAATATTGAGCGTTTGATTGGTATGGTACAAGTTCAGAACTGTTCTGGGCATAGTGAAGCATAGGGCATTGAACTAAAATTAGGCCTTGGCACATGAGATGTGCATTGCCTAAAATTGTGAAAGACTGATCCCTAAGTTAAAAAAAAGATCAATATGAGTATTCCATTATGACAAACAATAACAAATTATGCATGGAAAAATAGTTCTAAAAAATAATAGAGATTATTATTCACTAAAAAGACAACATTACCAATAGGGACAAAACTATTAACTCTCAACACTTTCCCTTAGGCTGGAGCTTAGAAACATATCAATGTACAGCTTGTTACACACACAAATAGATAACAAATAAATATTGATCAAGCATAATTTGGAGGAATTGGTAAAGAGTTTTATTGGTTCATATTGAAGATAGCTATGTTCAAAAGAGAACACTAATCTTCTAACTTTACTCGCTTAAACTGCTGACAGCATCTGAAATTTTGTGAAGACAAAGAAAAAAAATGGATTATAAATGAGAGATAGGCTAGCATCTCTATTCTCAATTGACAGTGAATTGGTGAAAATATCAGGGAGAGAGAATGAGCAAAAATTTAATATTTAGTCCAACAGTAGAGAAAATGTGCAAAAAGAGTACATGTTTTGACATGAACTCAAAAGAAGAGAGAGAAGGCACTGTAAGAATGTGAATAATTTATCTATCTTTCAAGTTTGCGTTCGGTAATAAGAGTAAATTATTGTTGTAAACAAAAGGGAAATCAGAATTTGAACATCTACTTAAACGAGGAGAGTTGCTGAAAAGAAAAAAAACCCTTCAATCTTTTTTACTATGAGAGAGAAGAATATACTGGTAACACAAAGTAAAAGTCTATCATTAACTTCGAGAGGGTAGAAATATTTGAAGAGAAAGAGAATTGCTAATCTCCTGAATTCTTGAAAAAAATAAATGAAAGATGAAGAAGACATTGGTATTGAAAATATGAATGTGCTAGTACATTAATTTGAGACACGAGGTTAAGGCGAGAGAAAAGTTTGCAAAATTGGGATTTACAATTTCAAAATCCTATTTATGCTTCCCTTTTTATGAAATTCCTTCTTTTGGGGGTCAAAAGGTAGCCTAGGGCCTTGTTATGAAATTTGCTGCATCTTTTTTTGAAATGGAATTTCTTTCCAATGCCATCATTCTCTTTTTTAAAATTTTCCTTGATGCCTGGTTTCATTAAAAATGTTAAAGCAAATTAAATTTTCTGCCTAGAACTTGTGTGTAGTCGGTCGGTGTTTGATATTTGTGCCACCTAAAGAGATGAGGGGTCATGATGGTGATTAGGAAGAAACTGGTGTTTGTTGGAGATGTGAATCTTATAATTCTCTGATGCAAGGAGCAGATGAGGAACTCTGCAATCTGGACTGGGATGTAGGATTTGACAGTTGCATGGTGAGATGGAGCAACTGGAAATTTTGTAGTAGTGGCTGTGGTTTGCAAAGGCATGACAACAATGATAGTAGTGCAAAAGAACTTTCTGTTACAGCTGAGGCAGCAGCAAAGAAGGCCACTCACAGATGGTCAGTTTTAAGAAGGCTTTGCCTGGATGTTGCAAGCCTTGTTCCTAGAGTGCATGTCACACTGCACAATAACTGTGACACATGAGGCTGGATGAAATGTGATTCTGGCAACATGCAGCTTACGGGGAGTGTTAGAGCAGCAACACCACTGAAGGAGGAAATCATATGGTTTTGATTTGTGTCATTGTTGACATTATGGTCAGGACTGACAGTTAAACTTGTGCAGCCAGGAGGTTAATTAGCTATTTCATAGACTGCATTGTACCATATACCAAAGGAATTAGCCATACATGTCATGCTATGTGCAGAAATTTTCTGTTTATTTGCTTCAATTTAGTTGATACTTAAAATGACTCTGGATTACTCAACTGATGGCAACACAAACTGTAAATTAAGGGAACATAAACAAGGAAAGTGCTTCTTTTCTTTATCTTACTTGAGTTGGCCTTTGCATACTTAGTCTCATGAATTTTGAATCTATGCATTACACAATTGTCTGATTTAATCCTTCTGTCACTAGATGACTTGCCCTCCAAGCAATCTGGATTCCTTGCTTCTTTGGTGGGAGTAGGATGTGAATGCTATGGATACAAAATTCGTATTGTAGGGCACTCATTAGGAGGTTCTGTTGCAGCAGTACTAGGACTGAGAGTAAGTACATTCTTATTTTCCATGTGCACACATATCTAGTTTAATGAATCTACCTCCATAAATCAGTTATTGAGTAGTTGCATGCTTCATTTCCAGGAATCTTTTTCCTGTTGCTTATCATAATTATATCAAGCATGTGATTTAAAGTACTCATTCAGCTAGTAAGCACATTTATAACTTATTGAGCTTGGGCAGTTATTATACTTAGACACGAAATGAACACATTTTTGTTTTCTTTTGTGAGATAATGAATCTGAGTGTTGCTCCAAGTCCAAAAGGTTGAGCTATTAACAATGCCAGTCCTATGTTGGACTTGTAGGGTGGCCTACCTCACAATGCCAAGAAGTAACCTGATATTGGTAATGCCAGTAGCTAGACTGACTCCTTTCATTCAACTGCAGAGTGTCTGATTTACCTACAAGAATCAAAATTTAATATTTAATTTGGGTGAACTTGATTGAAAAGACAATAGTGGTGGTTAAACTGAAAGAATCTAGTCCCAATGAACCTTGTCCTATGGTTCATTAGACCATAAAAAGATGACATGCTAACTGATTGTCAAAGTAGACATTCCTAAAATGAAGGGTATCTTGATTTGTCAAATCTCATTGGATGGGCCAGGTGGGCAAAGACATATTCTTCTTTCTGAGTTAGACCTGATCTGATTCATGTTTAGACTTAATTCAAAAGTACTCAGTAGATTAATAAGTTCCCATGTTGACTATTTTAAGTGCTCAATGGAGGATGATTCATGTAGCCAACTCCAAACGTATGTATAGTTGGCACCAACAGTAGTTTAATCCATACATGTCTATCAATGTATTGGGATCACAAGTTCAACTAGCATAATTATAGATTGCGTTGGCTCTTTCCTATTGAGAACTTAGGCTTTGCTTTTAATTTTTCACCATTTCCATCCACTGTACTAAGTTTCATGTGCTTATTGTCTGTGCAGTTGTTTGCTCGATATCCAAACTTGCATGTGTATTCATATGGACCACTTCCTTGTGTTGATTCAGTTGTAGCCGAGGCATGTTCAAAATTTGTTACTTGGTATGCATTACATAAACAACAACTATTGAATCAATTTTTTTTAAGCTTCTGAATTTAATGTTGATAATTCTATACAGCATAGTATACAATGATGAATTTTCTGCACGGCTTTCTGTCAATTCCATCCTCAGACTTCGTGCTGCTGCCATTGGTGCTATTTCAACAGATTCTTTAACCAATTCAGTGATGATTCCAAAGATTGTCAGCAGAATTCTTCCTTTGAAGAGGTTACATGACCATGAGAAAGATGGTATTGTTCCTGCTCCAGTTCTTGGGGAAGGCATTGCAATAATTGATAATAAGCCCAAAAAGAATCATTTGAAGTATACTATCAAAGGCAGTGTTTTTCTTTGCAGTCAAGCAGTTTCTTGTGTGGTGGATATGCCTATGCCTAATCATGGTCCTAGATCCCATTTTATAAATGATAAGAAAACTTCGTCTCCAAGAACATCAGAGATAAATGGCGCACCTACTGAAGAACTAGAGCTTATTGCTACAGGGAACAGTCAAACTGATCAACAGCTATATCATGATGGAACTTATATCTTTGATGAATCATCTTCTGAATTTCCTCGGGAGGGCAATCACTCTCATTTGAGTGGAGAAGTTCCATTTGAGAGTCCTGAAAATTTGTTTCACTGCGGTGATCAATCGTCTTCATTCATGGATGACCAAGTATCCTGTGTCCAGAACATGGAGGAAAAATATGCTGAGGTCTATATACCAGGTCTCGTTATTCATATAGTCCGAATTCGGAAAAACACTTCACCCATGTGGAAAAGCTGGATAACTACTGATGCTGAGTATGACTATAAGGCTTTTCTTGCAAACAGGGAAAGTTTCAAGGATATTTTTGTCTCACCCTATATGTTCCTGGATCATCTACCGTGGAGGTACTATGAAATATTTTTATTTTTTGCCATGCAGTTAACTTAGTAATTTAATTTTACTAGGAGCTTTCCTATTGGCCATAAATAGAAGCAGGCATTGCTTTGCCCTATATTTCCAAATTCTCAATTAGAGTTGAAGTAGAGATCAAGAATATTTAGATATTTCTAGTGATATAATGTTACACAGTTTTATAGGGAGAATGGCTTGTTGATGCTGTCAATGGCATAGATGCCAGGTAAAGGTGAATCAATGAAAATGAATTTCAGCAATACTTTGTGAGACATGGCTAAAACCATTTCCACATTCGAAGCCATGCATTGGAATTTTCAACGAACTTGTGGGTGCATGAGGTGAAGATTATGATATCTAGGTTGCAAAACCTGAATACCTTAAATCCAGTATGTTTATTCAGTTGATGAACATATATATTGCAAACTTGATTTCTCTTAGCCCTGCCCTATGGCTGTGTTCTTCTAAGATTATGAAACAAGAGAAAGGAAATTATGAGAGACAAAGGTCATATCCTCTGAGAGAGAGTTTAGGAGGGAAAGAAAGACTAAGAAAATATTTCTGTTCCTTTTCCTCAAATTCATCTGTACAAATGGGGTGGAAACTATCATCACATTCTCTTCGCTTTCCCTCATTACCACCCTGGCCTTTTCCCTAAACTCCAAGCCCTCTTACCACCTCTATGATCGTCGTTTGATCTCCTCAGAAAGATTATTAGGGTACCATAGGAAATCTTTCCTTGTCCACTCCAAAGAAATGTACCAGAGAAAAATATCCCTACAAGAAAGTACAACGTAAATTTCTAATATCATAACTGATTGGATAGTGTTCACCAATATATTAGAAGTTATACGTACACCATTGTGTAACATAGCTAACCAATATGAGAGTGGATGGACCATTGTCGGGTCAGATTCTTCATTTTTTACGTGGATCTATCGATCAACAATAATCTCCTTCTAGGAAAGTGGATTTGATCATTATTGAATGGGAGACCTCTTGGCTATTTTTTGTAAACTTTTTTTTTTAACTAAAGGAAGAAATAAACATGGATGTGCATTGTTCTACAAGTGCATTTAATTGATTAATTATTTTTTTATCAATTTGTAAATTCAGATAGTGAAATAGTAAAGTAAATATGAATAAACTAATAAGAATTCATCAATTGATTCAGTTTGAAATAATTTGTTGATAAAGCTAATTCTAAATGGTATGTAAAAGTTACCTAATATGTTTAAAACACGCAGATTAAGAATGTTGTAAATTAAGGTTTATAGATTAAATTTATGGACACTAAAGTAAGTGCATTTAATTGATAATTTAATTAATCATTAAATTAATTGCTTGAGCTAGTGCAAAATTAAAAGTTAATATTGTGTGTGTTTTTATTTGCCTATTGCTAATATCAAATTGAATGAAATATTAAGTCAATTTGAAGCATTTCTTTCTATATTTACCAATTCCGATATCATTGATCTATCATCCTGTCACGCCCCGAGGAGGTCCCTGCCAGACGAAAATCCGGCAGCATCTCCCCTGTACGGGTGACAATCCATATACATACAATCATCTAATAAA
>JBBPFP010934329.1:0-15135 GCA_037974795.1 Kaempferia galanga | reverse complement strand
CTTCTACCGCTTCTGCCGCATATGAGTAGGAGAAAGAGAGAAGAAGAATCGGGTGGGTGTATTAAGATCTAAGGTTTTTAACAACGAAAAATATTCGTTGCTAATTTTGTCTCAGAATGTTTTTTTTAAATATATTCTTCCCGAATAGGGTGGTTAGGGTTTTTAGCAACGAAAAAATATTCGTTGCTAATTTTGTCGTAGATCTGTGACGAATTTGAAATTCGTCACGGAATCTGCGATAAATTTCAAAATTCGTCGCTGCCTTTATACTTCCGAAGGTGGTTTCTGGAACTATATTGCTCGGAATGACATGAAATTAGTTTCTATGGGTTCCTAACAATATCTTGAATATTTAGTTTCTATTAAATATTCATTTCACCAAATATATTTTTTTCCTATTGGTAGATCAATTATGTGCACTTAAGACTTAGTAAATTTTTTTTATAAAGAGTTTAGAATTAACTTCTATACACATATTTTGATATTAAAATGACGTCGATCGGATTGATATATATGAGACAGTTTCTATGAGTTTCTATAAATATCCTGATTATACAAATGCGCTCAAATATTATTTGGACCTAATATATTGCGATCGATTTTTTACGTGGATTAGATATTTCGTACTCATTCACATTAAAAAATATCACCAATTAGGTAAAATTAGTATTTGATGGTGTTTATATAATCAGGTGATTTATATGAACCCACAAAAATTGATTTTGTGTCGTTCGAAGATCTCTAGGTCTAGAATCCGCTTTCGGAAAGTTTATATTTTTTTATAGAAAAGGTCATTCTGCGACGAATTTGAAATTTGTAGCTGAAATCTGCGACAAATATCAAATTCATCGCAGATTTGCAACAAATTTCAAATTCGTCACTGAATCTAGGACGAATTTTATATTCGCCCCAGAATTTGCGACGGATTAATTATTTGTCACAAACTCTGCAATGAAAATTTTGTTCGTCGCTAAATTCCAACGATTTTTGTGACAAAAAATTTTTTGTTGCTAATATCCGATGGAATTCTTTCGTAAGAAAATTCATTGCTATTTTGCAACAAATTTGTTTTTTGTCGCTAAATGTATTGCTAATTTGCGACAAAAAATTTTTTGTCGCTAAAACCTATTTTTTTTGTAGTGTATGAATTTCGGATTTCTGAAGTGTCAGGAGATGTATTATGTTTGAATGATGCCAACCCAGAAGTCTCACAAGCCTTATACTCCTAATCACCTGGTTAATGGGAGGGATTTAATGAAAAGATGGTCATTCCAATATTGTAACAATATTAACTTATCATTAAATTTCATAGAACATGGACCAACCAAGGAGGAAGGCAGGACCCCATTGTAAAATCAATAATTTAAGAGGCTAGTTAACCACTGTGTATTGACTACATAACACTATAAAGGTTGCACTTTTCTTGTGGAAATGAATTTCTTGTTTCTAGAATACTACTAGTTCTTTATCCAGTATCATTGCTAAGTAAATTAATCCATGTATTTCTTGATTTCTACATATCACAGTTGCAGTCTGTTGAAGATAGAAGCTTCAACTACTTGGTCAATCAATATCATGAGAGCAGTGACCTGTGCTTATTAATTAAGTGTTGACATGTTTAGAGGGAAAAATCCATATAAGAAATTGTCTGATTTATCTTTTTTGTTTGCTAGATCATTCGTCTTTGTAATTATTCTCATGGAAGATTGTCTGAAATTTGTTTGCTTTTTTGTTCATGCAGAATATTACTCTTCTCCTTCTTACCTCTGGCAGAGATCCTGGAATTGTTCCACGTAATGCCAATCCACCTGAACCAACAGATATTGTTTCACCTGGTACATCTACAGAGTGGTCGGGAAGCCATGGTGCTCCAGCTTTACCGCAAACTAAAGATGTGTTTGTAAATGGCACTTTTGTGAAGGTCAAGTATTGCAACACATGCATGCTTTATCGCCCCCCTCGTTGTTCTCACTGCTCAATCTGCAACAATTGTGTGGAGCGCTTTGATCATCATTGTCCCTGGGTTGGGCAATGTATTGGAAGAGTAAGATTGTTTTCCTAAATTTGTCGTCTTTATCTATTGCCCCTTCTCTTGCTTTTTATTCCAAGTTAGAGTAAGCTCTTGTAAACTAGATATTCGTATTCGAGCATAAAAGTTTATTATTCCTTATCTATCACCTTGTAATGTTAATTTATCTCATTCATATATATTCATCTAAGTCCATGTTTTTTAAGATATGAAGGGGAGCTTTGGCACAACGGTCAAGTTGTTGTTGTGTGACCTTGTGTTTACGGGTTTGAGTAGTGGAAACAACCTCTTCCAATGTACGGTAAGACTGCGTACAATAGACCGAATATGGTCTATGGTCTAACCCTTATCCGGACCCCTCATTAGCCGAAGCTTCATGTACTGGACTGCCTTTATGACAGGATGAATTATAGAGATAGTGGATGAGGTAGGCGTCATCCAGAGTTTGGGCCTTGTAACACATGAATAGGGTAAGCCCTCTTATGGTTCATATTGGGACAGTCTTCGTGCTCTACAGCTACCAGGTTGAACAATGACATGGAGCCCCATTCTTGATATTAGTTTTGCTCCAAGTTTAATGGCAGATAAGATCTTATTGTGAAGTCCATACCCTGTTCTGGCCTTCCTATAATTTAGCTTCCACAAATCCATTTTGTTTAATTGTTACTTACTGATTGCATTTCTCTGAGCCATAGTAGTTTTCTTCTTCAAGTTTGACAATTTAATAACCATGACTGGGAGCTGAAAGTATATTAAAAGTAGGTTCCTTCAGAATTTTTGTGTATCTTATGGTCAACCTTCATACCTTTTGCTTATAACTCTGATTCTTGATTACCTTATAATCTAATTTTTCAAAGTTAAGAAAGAAAGAATTGATTAAGAAATACAGACCATTTCTTCCATCTTTGCCACTTATTCTCACTTTTGTTCTAGCAGAGGAACTACCGTTTGTTCTTTATGTTTGTGTCATCAACGACCCTTCTCTGCCTGTATGTCTTTGCCTTCTGTTGGGTTAATCTTAAAAAGATCATGGATGTGCACGATTGCAATCTTTGGGCAGCTGTTGCAAAATCACCTGTTTCTGGAATTCTCATCATTTACACATTTATAGCAGCTTGGTTTGTTGGCGGTTTGACATCCTTCCATATTTACTTAATCTGCACCAATCAGGTTTGTACCTCCCGCTGAAGTCATATGTTGCTTTATCGCTTTGCATGCTCCAGTTTTGCATCATGATATCTTGTCTTTTTTGTAGACTACCTATGAAAATTTTAGATATAGATACGACAGAAAAATGAATCCATATAACCGTGGGTGCTTCCAAAATGTCAAGGAGGTTCTCTTCTCTGAAGTTCCCAAGTCCATGAATAATTTCAGAGCAAAAGTGAAAGAGGATTCGACTAGATTCACCTCATCGCATTCTATGGGGCGAGCCATCAGTCCAGATGTACCAAAGACCAGCTATGATCTCGAGGTTGGTGCAAAAAGACATACTGTGGCTGCAGAGGAACTTGAAGACATACAAAGCGAGTTTGAGAGTGGAGCATCAGCAAGATGTGATCTCCAACCGCCATACCCAAGCTGGACAGATGACAAAGGTCACTGGGAGATAACAAATGACATAGAGGCACTGGAGGCTGAATTTAGAATGGAAAATACCTATGGACACAGAGGAAATATTCATTGAAAATGTTGGGATCAGAATGGTAGTTGCTAATTCCGCTAACTGTGTATCCCTTGTAGGTTAACAAGGCAGTAAAAAGAACTTTTGTGTCATTAAAACTGAAAAGGAGATGCCTCTCTCTCTCTCTCTCTCTCTCTCTCTCTCTCCCTCCTTTTTTTTTTTAATTTTACATTTTGAACAAATTTGTATAAGGAGATGTGCCCTAATATGTGACTGGTATACATGTAGTTGAGATTTGGAGATGTTTGTAAATGTTTGCATTCATTTTGTTGGTAATTCATTTCTCCCCTTAGGAATTTTGTGGCTTGTTTGTGGAATTAATATTCACCTTTAGTTGCTTCGATAAAAATGATCTTTCAAAGGATTCAAATTGTTGGCTGCATTCCTTCTCTTTCTTCTATTCTCCAAAAAGTGCCTTTATCAAGTTGCATTATCTCTTCTAACTACTTTGAACTTCTCAAGGCTCAACATGATCTAGGGACATTCATTTTTTTTTTCTAAAAAGTAAATTTGTTTAAAAAATTATATTTTAAACTATTTACAAGTTAACTTTCAAATTTTGTGCTAATTTTATTTTAATTCTAATGGCAAATTTGAAAATCGAATTTTTCAATGACGCATTATTTTTTTTTTTCAAAACAAGCTATTTTATTAAAACTTTTAAAGTAAAGTTATTTATAAATCAGCTTAATAGACATTCAATTTGTATCAATTCTAATGATGTGAACTGATTTAAAAATTAGCTACGGTCTAAAAATAAAAATATTTTATCAACATTACTATTTATCATCGGAGAGACATAAAGGTTCGCTTTATAAAAAATTTATTTTGATAAAAACTCTCATTGTAATCTTTTTATCATTTTAAATTTATTAATGCAAAACACATCTCGATATTCTATTAAAACTTTTTTCAATAAAAAATTTATTCTCGTAAAATTGTTAAGATAAATTTATAAGTCTAAACATTATTAAGATAAAATAATAACTTAAAAATGCGAGGGTATTCAAATAAATAAAAAATTAGGGGCAAAATTAAATTTTCTCTATCTTCATATTGTTTAGATTTTGACTTTTCTACGTATGGGGCCATGCCATTGCCACGTGGAGAGACGAATTTAGGACGACTTTACACCCGCTCATCTGGGCCGTCAGTTTCTCCACCCTACTTCCGCGCTCGCATTGTCCAACCCGCACCCTACTTCCGCTCTCCACTCTCCCTCTTCTTAACGGTTTGTTAGAGCTCCTGCGATGCGCTCCTTCGGCTAAGCGCAAGATGGCCAACCCCTTCCTCCTCTTCTTGCCGATTGCGTCTTGTTTTCTACAGATTTGGGCGTCGGATGTGGTAGGCTCGTTGTATTTATAACCCTAATCTGCTAAATGTGGTTTGTTTAAGCCTTATATAATTGTTTGTTGCTTCTGATTCAGGTGTTCTACGAGTCGTTTGATGAACCTTTTGATGGTCGGTGGATCGTCTCCGCGAAGGGGGACTATGGAGGTACCTAATTTATCATCATATCGTCGTTCGAATGTGTATCTGTGATGTTTATTGGTAAATCGCCATGCTTTATGTTTTCCAAAACCTGTTTTGTTTTGTGTGATCGAGGCGTGATTTGGACATTTGTTTCTTGATATCTTTGATTAGAACGAGTGAATGGACCAGTAAAAGCTCGAAAATGAGGTTTTTGGTTAAAGATTTCACTATTCTTTGCGTCATTTTAAAGTGTTTTTTATTTTTCGATTCTCCATCTCCTGGTTCATTAGTTTCATGAATTCCGGGAAAAATGTTTTTTTTTTCATATAACTATAAATATTGATTGTTTGGTCATCTATTGAATTGTTCTCTAAAGTGTTCTTTGTCAACTGCATCCTGCTTAACTTCTTTGCTTCTTCATATTTTTCCCAATTTTTTGCTTCCGTTACAATGGTAGGCACTCAACACTTTCTTAGTTGTAGAGTTTATATTTTGTTTGTGTTGATTAGGCTTGTGGCAACATTCAAAGAGTAATGGCCATCAAGACTATGGCCTTCTTGTGAGTGAAAAAGCTAAAAGGTATGCAATAGCTAAGGAACTTGATCAACCTACCAATCTCAATGATGGAACTGCAGTTTTGCAATTTGAGGTTCGACTACAGAACGGACTTGAATGCGGAGGGGCATATCTCAAATATCTCCGTCCTCAAGCCCCTGGATGGACACCCAAGGGTTTTGACAACCAGTCTCCTTATACTATCATGTTTGGACCAGATAAATGTGGGTCAACAAACAAAGTGCATTTTATCTTTCAACATAGAAACCCTAAAACTGGCAAGTTTGTTGAACATCATTTGAAATACCCTCCCGCTGCCCCCTCGGATAAACTCTCTCATGTCTACACTGCTATTTTGAGACCTGACAATGAGCTTAAGATTTTCGTCGATGGGGAAGAAAAGAAGAGTGCAAATTTCTTATTGACAGATGATTTTGAGCCACCATTTATTCCTCCCAAGACAATACCTGACCCTGATGATAAAAAACCTGAGGATTGGGATGACAGGAGCAAGATTCCTGACCCTCATGCAGTAAAGCCACAGGATTGGGATGAAGATGCACCAATGGAGATCGAAAATGAGACAGCAGTCAAGCCCGACGGATGGTTGGATGATGAGCCTGAAGAGATTGATGATCCTGGATCCGTAAAACCAGAGGATTGGGATGATGAAGAGGATGGAGTATGGGAGCCACCAAAAATGGACAACCCAAAGTGTTACGAAGCTCCTGGCTGTGGAGAGTGGAAGAGGCCAATGAAGAGTAACCCAGCATACAAGGGAAAATGGCATGCCCCTTTAATTGACAACCCAAACTACAAGGGTACCTGGAAGCCACGAGATATCAATAACCCTGAATTCTTTGAGCTCGACAAACCAAATTTTGAGCCAATTGCTGCTATAGGTATTGAGATTTGGACCATGCAAGATGGTATTATATTTGACAATATTTTGATAGCTAGTGATGAGAAGGTTGCTGAGGAATATAGGATCAAAACTTGGAAGCCTAAGTATGACGTTGAGAAAGAAAAATTGAAAGCTGAGGAAGCTGCCTCTGGGTTTAAGGCTACGATCTTAAGATTTCAGAAGCAAGTATTTGCTGTTCTTTACAAGATAGCAGACATTCCTTTCTTGGAGGCGTACAAGATTAAAATCATTGTAAGCAGCATCTTCTTCTTCTCTTTCTTTGTGTAGGTTTCTTCTTTGTTTCTTTCAGTGCTTTTAAAAGCCTGTACTGAATTTTGGCTTGTTGTTCAGGAGATCATTGAGAAGGCAGAGAAGCAAGCACACATCACTGTAGGAATCCTTTTATCCATAGCGTTTGTATCTGTTAGTGTTTTATCCAGGTATATTTTTGGAGCAAAGAGGCCTAAGGTGAGTTTTTGGCTTTCATTTAAAGAATTGACCATGTCTACATTCTCTCCAATTTAACTCGAATTGAACCCTGTGAAACTTTTGATCAGGTAAGCGCTGCATCCAAAAATGCCAAAGTAGATAAAACTGAGGTTGGAGGACGCAGTGCAGCCAAAGATGAAAAGGATAAAGAAAATGAATCAGGCCCGCGCCAAAGGAAGTCTAGGAGGGAGACATAGTGCATGTCTATTTTCCTTTTCAATAGACATGTTAATTTTGTTTTAAGTCGTAGATGTATTCCTTTTAATTTTATGAGCACTGAGGAAGAAATTTTTCCTTCAAGCGCTTTGTTTCACTATTTTTTTCTCGTTAAATAAGTGTTTTGCTTCTCATTGTTCTAAATTTTGGAAGACCATGCACTTTGTAATAACTCTTATGAGATTCTTTAATTCTTTTATTATAGTTTTCCTTGAGTGGAAATTGTGTCCAAATGTTTTGTTTTGGGCTTTTTTTTTTTTTTTTTTGAAAAAAAGAGACGTGAATATAAAACTTACAAATAAAATATATATTCGAAAATCTTTAGTGATGTTTAATTTTGGCTAGTAATGGTAATTGTGTTTTATCACTTATAAATATGTCAAATACGATTTCAAGTATTTTATTTAATCGTTAGTACTTTGAATATGGATTTTGGGGAAAAATATTCAGCCTCTCTAAAAAGATTTGGATTATGAAAAGATAGAACAAGCCCCACCTCAAAGTTTTTGAGAAAGAAAATTTGAACTGATACTTTTCAATATAGTCGAGTAAAAATTCAATGTTTACGGCTAGAGCATGAAAAAAATACAATGAATTAAATTTGATTTTACTGCTTGGAGTCTCAAAAATTTGGTACAGTGTGTTAGATTTATGATCAAGGGAGAGGACACAAGATGAGATCTTACCGATCGAAGAGAAGCTAAGTTTCCTCTTCCAACAAGCCATATAAGCTGTTGTTGTTCAATTTGTTCCCTTCAGAATCTAGATGGTAAAGTTCACTCAAGCTAGTCGGTTCGCTTGCTAAAAAGACTTAACTGAAGTGGCTTTTTTTTGAAGTTGATATTTAGACAGCTGATTTTTGCTTCCATTTGATGAGTTACAACAATTATGGTCCTTGGTAACAGAATTATGAACTTCAATTCAACTGACAACCTGATTTGCGCATATGACATACCGAGTTATACATAAGCGCTTGTGGTGGTAAAATCGCATCAGAG
Source organism: Kaempferia galanga (assembly GCA_037974795.1). Lineage (NCBI taxonomy): Eukaryota > Viridiplantae > Streptophyta > Magnoliopsida > Zingiberales > Zingiberaceae > Kaempferia > Kaempferia galanga. The sequence continues at coordinate 6,787 of JBBPFP010934329.1, read as the reverse complement.
TAATAACAATTCAAGGACCTGTAAGATTTGTGTAAAATGATAGCGTCGAGTAAAGTTAATTCGAGGACCATTTCATCATCCATATTGCCTATAAGCAACCTTCAAATGGACACACTAAGGCTTCACTTCTAGTACATATAGATAAATGCACACAAAAGAACTACTGCTAGATGAACTATATTGATGCACACTTGTAAAAGAAGATTTTTTCCCCAAGGCATGAGTTTCCCTAGTGCAGCTTGATTTTAGTTTAGCAAATTGTATGACATTAGAACATGTCTACAAACATATAGCCACATAAAAGTCTTGAATCATAAATCATAAGCAACAAGTGTGGGTGAAATGTAAACGAACAAGTGGAAGTAGTTTTTGATAACAAATGATAACGACCGTGATTATGGAGATTTGTCAGTTAGGTTTCTGCCCAATTTATTTAGATTATTGACGGGTGAGGATGCACTGATTTAGTGGATTTAAAAGCGTAATTATTAGAAAGAATTAACAGTGCGTTTTTACTGTAAATTTAAAGGGAACATACTTTTGATTTTTGCCTCTCTTTTTTCCCCTTGAACACACGTTGAATTGAATATATCCTTCTTGACTTGTACATAAAATTTTAAATTTAGTTGACGCGATATGTTAGTTCGATGTTAGCCAAAACTTGGATCCCTCGGTGGCAAAAGGCAATTTCGCTCGTCCCAGCGCGGCAAAACTTAGATCCCTGTGTGTTAGGTAAGATGTCAATAATGTCTATTCATGCCTTCAATAATTTGGAGAGGTTAGTCAATAAAAGTTGCTCTATTTCTCTGCATAATATCATCAAATACAGTGTATGCACAGACAAACTGAAAGAGCTAAGCCACGTTGCTCTCGTTGCATGATTTGACGACTCTTATATCAAATCATCTAGAACGGAATTGACAAACTTACAATGAGTCATTTAGAAGAGTATCAGGTCCAACTGATTTGAATTCTTATTTAACACAAGTAGGCATGCATTATCAACAATTCGGCAATATACAGGTACATAATTCAAATAACACGAGGGTCCCTTTGCCCCTCCTTGCTAAGACTATTATATATGCTAGGAACAACTTAATCCTGTAACATTAGTAGTTGACCAATTCAGGTCTTTGTACATCAAATCTATGCCAACTATCACTCGGTCCACTAATAAGTAAGCTTCGGTGGCTTAGCTCAGTACCTCGACAAAATTGTACCATTTCTATATGAACTGAGAACTGAGTGGGTAAACATTACAATAACTTAGTATGTGATTTATTTGTATTAGTATTCCGCACGCAGCCCTCCATTGGTCTAAAATGTGGCTGCTCAAAAGTTCTCTTTGTGGAAGTCGAACTTTGTGCTGGTCTTGTGGGAAAAGTCGTACGCCAGCTCGCGTAGCTCTTTCGTCAGAGTTGGGGCTCCACAGTAAAACACGCCTGCGGTCGCACAAAATCGTCAGCGTTAAAAGCTTAAAATCAATACTTCACTGAGGTGACCTTGATCAATAAACTTATAGATATGAGGGATGGTGGGAAAGGTGGCGTACCAATTCGCTTGTCGCGGTGTTTGAGCGCGATGCGCTTGTACACTGTCCGCCAATTGGGGCGGGCGAAGTGCGACTTGACCCGAGTGCCCGAGACGACGTCCAAACCGTGCTTGGCATGGTTGAGGGACTGCAGCATGGCGATGAGGGCGGAGCGCACGTCGCCCTCCTCGTACACGCTGGTGCAGTAGTTGTGGAGCTCGATCACCCCCTTCTTGTCCGTCTCTGCCACCTCATTCATCACTCCCCGGAACCACTCGAACGACCCCTGCTCCCGCGTCACCCAGTAGAAGTAGGCCCGCCGCGTCTTGAACGACGACGCTGCCGACGTAGACACCGAGGCCGACCTCTTGTGCGAGCTGCCGCTCTCGATGCTGCCGTCGTCGTAAATGTCGTCGTCGGCCAGTCCGAGGGCCTCCAATTCCTTCATGTTGTTGACGATGTCCTTGACGATGCTGATGAAGGGCGTGGCCCCGATGCCCAGCCCCACCAGCAGTACCACCTCGTACTGCTTGTAGTCTTGGGCTGGCGCTCCATAAGGCCCGTCAATGAGCAGCCTTGGAAAGCTATGGAATAACAGGCAATCTGTAAGCACTAAGCATATGTATTAACTAAAGACCAATGCATGTTAATTTGTTAATTTGTGAAGCCCCACAACCAAAATCACCCGACCTGGTAAAGAGCAAAGTTGTCACAGTTACTCACCTTCGGCTGGCTCCATTGCTGCTGTCATCGTCGTAGTCTGCTCTTAAAAGCCCACTCTTCCCCGAAGTTGGTGGTTGACACACCTACACACAAGGCGCAATTCCTCCTCGTAAGTAAGATCCCGATTTATGATCTACTCTTTCATCTGCTCGATTATCATTTTGTAATACCTGGGAGAAAACTGATTTAAGCTGCCTGGTCCAGTCACCGAGTGTCCGTATGTGCACACTGACATAATCGTCTTGTGGAGCCGAGGTGATGGAGAATGGATGCCTGCTCGTTTCAGTACAATTTAATCAAATAGCATATCCTTTAGCAGCAAATGGTTTGTCATTGACAGAGTGAAGCAGCAAATTTTACCACTGAAAAGGGGAGACGGCAGCGCAGTTAACGAATATATACTGTCCACTATGGTATCTGAAGCCCGGTGGCTTGGACACATGAAGGGCTAAGACGTTGCCTGGATACACTGCGACTTTCAATATCTTCACGGCACTGATACTCGACCTGAACGCCCTTATCAGACGTTCACTCGCGTACAGGATCACCGGAATCGCCAGATACATCCAGGTCTGGTCAACAGATGTTTAATTAGCTAAAGCAATCATCATATCAATGGGACAGTTTGTCCTGGCCACACGTACCGTTTTTTTGTACCACTTCTTGGTGAGGTAAAGGAAGTAGCCGTGGACGATGAGGAGAGCATAGACGACGACGAAGAGGTGGTGGGAGTACCAGAAGGCGTTGAAGCCGGTTGCACGATGGAAAGGCTTGGGCAGCTTGACGCGCCCGCGGCGGAACCAGGGGGAGGCGAGGGTGAAGGCGATGGCCATGAGCACCACCATCACCAGCCCTGTCCATCCCTCCTTCCCTTTGACGAACCACCAGTAGTTGTCCGGCTTCGTGTCCCCGAAGAACGGTTTCATCGGGGCGTACTCCCTCTCCGACGTGTGCAGCAACCTAGGGAAGTCGCACGTCAAGTGCGAGATCACGTGCAGCCCCACGCCGACGGTGATGCCTACCGCGATCACCTTGTGGAAATTGAGGCTGTCGTCGAAGGGGACCGCTTTGCCGAGCTTGGTCTTGGTGCGGAGCCAAGTGATGGTGTTGCGGCAGACGGGGAGCAGGATGAGCGCCATGTTGAACTTGAGCGTCTCGGCTCCTCCCTTTGCGACGCAGACGCAGTAACCCATGACGTCGAAGACGGCGCGGCGGCGGTACTGGATGAATTTCCAAGTGAAGAGGCCAGCGCAGATGGAGAGCCAAAGCGCAATCACCCACGCCCGCTGCCAATTGTCCTCTATGAAGTACCTCACCTGTTGGTACCATCGCCGTAGCGGGTTCGGTTCCTTCGTCGGCTTCAGCTTCTGGCTCAGCATCTGGCTCAAGTTCCGGCTGTTGGTCGTCCCGATGTTCATCGACTGATTCGGCATTTGCAGCAGCAGCAGCTCCAAGTTGGATATCTGCGCGCAATAACGAGCATTGTGGCTAATTATCTCATTTCTAAGAACACTGATCATTCTGCTCCTCCTGCTCGTTGTTCGCCATAGCAATTAATTCAATTAGCTAATTGGTTGCGAGCAATTACCTCAACGTAGCCAAGGTCATTGGGATCCAATTCTTCCATAATGAGCCGAGCATACTCCTCCGCCTGCTCTAGTATCTTTGACAACTTGTTAGCCGATGCGCTCATGGTGATGATCTGTTTCATGTTTACTCCTCAATTAAAGTGCAACTTCCATAGGGTAATCACAAAAAGGAACTAGTTCTTCGTCGATTACCTCTTTGACCTCCTCTTCTGTTATTCTTCCATCCAAGTTCTTATCCACCCTGCGTATCCAAATTAACCGATTTAGAAGAAAGGGGCAACCAGTTAATTGATGAACATTAATCGCATACATGTCAAAGAAAGTTTGGAGCCTGGAATCGAAACTTTGGTCAGTGATTTGATCCCAAAACTCTGCCAACTCAGCCTTAGTGATCTTGTCCCCGGTGATATTTCTTCTCCTCGACAACGCGTCGAACAGCTCTCCTGCGAACTCCGTCGATTCCTTCATGCCTAATAAATTTCATTTCATAGCTTCAGTGCTAGTTTCAGAATGGGTTTGGTAAGCGAAATTGAGGCAGGAATGTTACCTATGCACTGGCCGAAGAGGGACCGGTGAAGCAATCCGTCGACGGCGAGTTCGTTGAAGCGCTTGTCGACCGCCGCCCACCCGGCGGCGCCGTCAGTCCTGGCGATGAACTTGAGCCCCTTGAGCGCGTGCGCCGCCGCCGATTTAGTCCGGTCGAACTTCCCCGCAGCCGGCCGCCTCGCCCCCGACGCCAACCGACGGAGTTCCTGCGATACCTGCCGGATCCGCGACGGCGCGTTCCTGATCACCGACGACCCAAACGACGCCGATCGCTTCTCGAGCGTCTGCGCCAGCAGCGAGACCTCGGAATCCTCCGCATCCCCGGCGGCCGCCGGCTTCACGCAGTGCACCGCCACCGAATCGTCGCGCACGTCGAGGGTGATCTCAACGTAGGCCTCGTCGTCGCCGCCCGCGGAGGCGGCGTAAGAGGAGGAGGAGGAGGAGGAGGAGGCGGAGGTCGGGAGGTTAAACCGGGCGCTCTTCCGGCTGCCGCGCTTGCTGAGCGGGCCGCTGACGACCACCCGCTCTCCCTCCGCCTGGATCGCGTCCGACGATCGGTAGCCATCGTCGTCAACCCCCATGCTCTGCATCCGAATCGCAGATCTGCACTCCCGCAACCGGAGGTTCGAAGTCAAAGGAACCGCCCAACAACACTAGCTAGCTGCTTAGCGATCAACGAGAACGTCCGTCCATATAAATAGCCGGTGGAAAGGTGAACACTTTTTCCATTTTGCAGATCACAGAACGTGATTCAGTCGGAAGGAAGGAAAGAAGGTAGCATTTGACTGACTCTGCGAACAGCAGCAGCGAGTAGCAATCGATGAGCTCAATCAACGCCGTGATGTTTTTTAAAATTACCTACACCGCTTAAGAATTCCGTACGAGTTGTTGTTGGGCTCCAATTGGGCCCGTCCACAAACTTACTAAAGTAAGGCATAAATTTTATTTATAGACATTGTTTTCAAATAATTTATAACCAAACTTATTTATTAAATTTCATAAATTATATAGTAAATTAATTATATATATATATATGTTTGATTCATTTATATATATTGTCGTTATGTGAGCGGTAATTAAGTGTGGAAAGCTACGGTGATGTCGCTCCGCAGCTGTAACCTGTGAGCGAGCGAGGACACGTTCAAAGGCGGTTTGAATTTGTGAACAGGCCAGGCGGCGTTTGCTGTTTGTCGATTGAAAACAATGGACACCGAAGAGGAATTCTCTTCTGTCCATATTTTTTTAGATCTTATCTGATCTCCTCTAATCTATACTGTAGATCAGATAGATGATGTAATCTAATTAAGTATCTGATCTGTACTAACGATACAAATTAGAGAGGACCAAAACTGATCCATAAAATATATAGCCGCCTTAGAATTGGAAAGAAAAAGCAAAATCGTTATCAAATCTCTCTCTCGTCGTCTAGTTTTTCTCTTTTATATATATATATATATGATTAATTGCAATTAATGAATGGCTTCGGCGGCCAGCGCGTTCGTTTCGATCTCAAAATGAGAAATCGAAACTGGTGGGACGGCGGTCGCCGTTGAACCTTTTATATTATCAACGGATTTAAGTGACTGCGGACCCACATTTTATTTTATTTTATTTCCTTCACGAAATTTCTTCAAATGCGGAAATTATTCAGTTTTCTCATCTGAACAGTTCTAGATTCTGACTCGTCGACTAACTCTGTGTGTGTGTGTTTTAACAAAATCTAAATAATTTTAGAATCGAATTTTTTCCTTCGCCATATTCTCCAAAGACTAGCTCAAATGTATGTATTGTTTTCGTTATACCAACCAAATGTATCAGAGACCTGTCTGATTGCAATTACGCAAGCAAATGGTGGACCAGCCAGTAAAGCAGGAGAGACTTTTGTCACATGCATAATTATGTGCGGAAAATGATGGAAAGTTATTCTTTCTTCTTAAGTTTAGTATTGCACGATGAGTACGAATGAGAATAAATAAATCCTATACATATAGTGAGATTTACGTTACCTGCTTACCTTATTGATACGGCGACGAGACGGATCTATAAAATCGGATTATAGTTAACAGAATCGTCAGGGTAATCGCCCAGTCTAAGATATCTAAAATTGAATGGCCAGATCAATCAACCGAGTCAACGAATCGGTGAAGCAGACCGAGCAAGCCATCGACCCGCTGAGTTAATAAAGTAGGTCAATCGAGCCAACTGACCACAGGCCGATCGAGCCAACTAGTCTTTTGGCCTGCCAACTCAGAGCGACAGGCTCAAGAGACACTCCGAGGTCAGCTCGGGGATCAATAGTCAAACCTGACAAACAGGCCGATCGGAAAGGCCAGCCGGTCGGCTAAGTTACCAAAACCATGGTATGGCGAACCGGACGATCGGAAGGGTCAACCAGACA
>JBBPFP010934224.1:0-15140 GCA_037974795.1 Kaempferia galanga | reverse complement strand
AAGAGAATAACCGAAAAAAACTTAGACTTGATTAACAATGATAAGACAGATAAACTTCATTTAAATATAAATGAGGATATAGTAGGGATCGAGTCCAATAACATAAGAGGATTCATATAGCCAATCCCACTTAGTAGGATAAAGGTTTGGTTATTGTTAGTGTTGTTTTTGTCTAAAAATAAAGAATATAAGAAGAGTCGATGGTGGTCTAAGGGGGCACAAAAGAATTAGCTTAAAAAGACATTTTCCAAATAAAGCAAATTTATTGAAATTAAAATAGCTATTATTAAGGCAAATAAATTATACGCATAGCAAAGGTTTAGTATATGATATGTTTTATGATTATTGAGGTTGGGCTAATGTTAAATGCATAAAAGATGAAAATTTTGTTGACGATAATGCAATTAAGAAATTTTGTAAAACATTTATTGATCATTAATGCAAAATTATAGAAGATTTAAACATTATAATTAATTAGAATATTAAATCATGTTATGTTAAAGAGGCTTTAAAGAAAATAAAGAGAGGTAAAAGTGAAGGTTGGGAATATATTCCTATTGATATTTTAGAAGGGTTTGGGAACCAAAGAATAATTTAGTTAAATACACTTTTTAATAAAATTTTAAAAATTACAAGGATGCCAAAGAATAGAGGAAATTCTTTTATGCCTATTTGTAGGAAAAAATGTGATACAATTTTGTTTTTATTATAAAGGTATAAAATTGATAAGTCGCACAATAAAACTTTAGGAAAGAGATATTGAGACAATAAACAAGAAGACAACCATTGATAAACAATTTTCTTTCATACCTAAAAGATGAATCTCAAATGTCATTTCTTTGATAAGACAACTAATAGAAAAATAAAGAGAAAAGAAAAAGGATTCACATATAATTTTTATTGAAAGGACACATGATAGAGTTCCTAGACGACTATGGTGGGTTTCTTCATAACTATTGGGGGTTTCAGAGAAGAAACGGATATCTTATAATTATTTTGAAGTGATAAAAAATGGATATGATGCTGCAAGTAGTGTCAAACCTATTCAGAGACGAAAATGTCTTTCCTATTTCATATTAAGGTTCAACAAGTCCTTCTCTTTTCACACTAGAACTACATGAGAAAACCAATCATATTCAAGAAAAAAAATAAAATATTAATATATATTATTTCTGAGTGATATTTTGTTGATTAGTAAGAGTATAATTAGCAAGGTTTCAAAAGGTATATCCAAATTATATACAGCACATACACAAAATGTGAAGGCAAATGAAGTCAACATTAAAATATTAAAACAAATAGTACTTAATATCTAAAGTATCTATCACTTGCAAAATACAACACTTTACAAATTACAAAACAAGATATATTTGGATTTTAAGTCAGTTTGGTTTGGATTAAATTTAAATGAACTAAATACGTATATTTGGACTTACATGAAATATGCAATTGCCATGGAATTTCTTTCAAAATCCAACTAGATTGTTGCTTGGTTGGCTTAAGTCGATACTTTCTAAAAAAAACAAGATAATTAGATTAAATTTGATCCTTGAATATTGGAAAAACCTTTCAGAACCATTTTTTTAAAGTTTAATAACATGGTTTGACGAGAATGATATGATCTAATTTAACCATAGAATTTCACATGTTTATATGATCATGAAGAGATGGATTTCAATATTCTAGCATCAAAAAGCTAGAGCCTTTCAGTCCAACTAGATTCATCTGATCTTCATACATCTAAATCCTCTCAGATGAGATTTTAATCTTATAAGAAATTGAAAACCATGAATTTGACAACCACATAATAATAACATGTGTCAATATTTGTAAAACTAATGTAGGACAAGAAGGACTTAATCTTAGTCACCAACTGAACGTGACCCAAGAAAATAAATTTAAAAACATGTCTTCTTTTTATTGAGAATAGACTAGATAATAGAACCATCACCTAGAAACATAAGAACGCCCACAAAAATAAATAAAGGAAGGAAACAATCATCTATTTATGACATGTTTGATCATATTTTCATAATGAACTATATGTGATGAAGGAATCATCAACCTGAAATAGGGCTAACTCTAGAATGTATAAACAGGTAAAAGACAAATACCTGACTGAACTTGAGCGGATGTTGTTCGCCACCGACCTGGAGCGATCCGCTAACGAAGACAAGCACGCCACCAGGGGGTCCCGAGGGCTGGCAATCGACGGTGGAGATGGCGTGGGCGCACTGCTGGAAGGGGAGGGACGAGAGTTTAGCGACAATGGCAGTCGCGCCCTGAATCTTGTCGCCCTCAAAGGTGAGCATGGAGCCGTCCTGGTAAAGCCCTCCAAGAGCCTGCCGGTTGCTGTCGAACGTCCGGTAGTAGTGCTCGACGAACGCCTTAGCGACCGCGTCTGGATCCATCGCCGCCGCAGTCGAAAAGAAGAGAGTTCTGCTTTCTCTCCCTCGTCACTTAAATAGATGGAAAAGGACGAAGGGAACGCGTTCAGATCACGCAGAAGGCCCATTCCATTTGATCGCTGGAGTTAGCCTTTCGGCCCAGTCCAATTGATTGCTGGAGTTCGGCTTCGGCCCAGTTCAATTTAAAGCAGTTCGAAATACTCCATTTTAATATAAAATTTTTTGATCAATAGAATGATGCTTTTAATTGAAATCATTAAAAGGGACACTCTTTCTTATTACTCATCAAAATCTCTATTAGGCCCTCTGATAGATTGTCAAGGGATCTAAAATTTAATTCTTAACTGCAATATATTATAGAAGATTTTTCTTTTGGTGAAAAGTTGACCTAACAATGTTGATTGTCTATATTAGCCTCCATGAGCATTGGGTCAATGGAAAATTTTCGTGCAGCCGAGTCAGTCATTCCTTGATTCATTAATTCAAAAGTTAGATACTTAATGTTAACTAAAAAAATAGATGAGTTATTTGAACCCTGAAACTTTTCAGAAGGGGGCAAAGTGAGGCTTCATATAACAGGGACAGTATCTGATCTTGCATCCAATGGACATTTATAAATTCTAGTGAAGAGAGTCCGATGTGGAGAGATGAGATGGATGAAGCATAGTTGGTACTAGAGGAATGTGAGAACGTTTAGCCTGTAAAAGGAAACATCCTATACCAGATGCTGACGAAGCAGATAGTTATTGTTTAAGCAATCGGCAAAATTGATCAACATGCTAGTTTGGGGTAGTGAACGTGATTCCATCAACATAGTTTCAGTTCTTGTTTTTTTTTTTTTCATAAAATACATCATTTAGGTAAAAGGCTCTTGATCTTTAAGAAACACATCATTTAGGTAAAAGCCTAATTAACTCGTCACTTCTCTTCACATATTGTTTTGCAAGATGCAGGACAAGTGCACTAACATGGGATGCAGTGCTCGAAACAACATATTCAAAGAGCTTCCTCATATGCTTAAGTTGTCATTATATACAGTTGATTTTGGCAGATAGAAAGTGTAGATGATCTATGCTCTGTGCAAGAACTTCAGTGTGTTTACATTCTTCCAACAGTTGTGTTCCTTCCATATTCTTTATGGATCTTGGCCAAGAATTCTAAAAGCTTGTGGATGAAAAATAGGTGAAGGGATATTTACAGTCTTTGAAGAAAATTAGAGGTTTACCAAGTCACTGAGTTATGTATCATGATCAACTTTCGGTCCATCTCAGTGGGACACTTTTAACAGATCAGATTTGATTGTTTAAAAAGTGAAAGGAAGACAGAGAAAAAAAACTACTAATGAGCTGTTTTAGTATTGACACAAGAAAATTAATATCTGCATTTGCATAGAATCCTCCAACATTTTTTACCTATCTCATCTTGATTGAATCAGGGTGTTCAATGAGAAACAGCCATAACGGAGGCACAGACCAAAATGTTTCATGAATTGGGCACTCACATAATTGTAAATTGACTAATTTTGGTAACATGTACTTACCCCTCGAGTTCAGACTCTTCAGTTGCAAAAACCCTTGAGCGTACAAAAGTCATCCGCCAAACAAAAGCAAAAGAATGAGCAGGTTCATTTTTCAGATATCAATATTTATCCAGCAGAGAATCTCGAGCTCCAAAAATCCCGGGCTTTGCTCAACACTAGTTGATCCTCAAGTATCCTCTTATGACATTGATGTTAAGAAAAAGAAAGTGCAGGAAGGCTTTGCAAGCTTCTTCACCTGATAATCTTCCTCTTCTGCAACCAGCACTGGACTGCCTCAACTGTTTCATTGATTTCTCACCGTGACTAACTTGATTCTTGCAATTATTCACTTTGCTTGATCTTCTGTGTGCTTCCATTAGCAAGGGTGTCCTTAAAATTCATCTCAATTGACTTAGTGTTCTTTCTTCTGGATCGGATTGAAGTGTTTGATTACTACAGAATGGCAGGGGTGTTATCAGCATTTGCTTTACTTGGCATTCTTTCTGCTAATCCGATTAAGCTGTTCAGTTGGTCAATAGTAGCCAGGGAGTTCCCATTTGCTTTCCTTGACTTGGCATTCTTTCTGCTGGATCTGATTAAACTGTTTGGTTGGTCAAGAGTAGCAAGGGTGTTTGCATTTGTATTGATCAGGAGTAGAAGTACCTGAATGAATGGTTTCTTTACCAGAAGTCTTTCCTGTAGTTCCATAAACACTAGATACATTGGAAGCTCTTCGGCTATGCCGTCTATTCTCTAACCATTTACTTATCTGCAAAAGGAAGCACTATAAAGCATAAACACCCAAGAGGAGAGCATACTGGAGCATGGAGCAATGTGCAGAAATGAGAGGAGCAACAGAAGGAAGAAGAACAGACAATTGAAATAGTCACCCCAAGGTCAGCTTTTGCAGATAGAAACAAGAAAGCTTTCTGGTAGCGGCCAGTGCTCAGAGAATATAAATGTAAAAACATGTGAACCAAAAGACATTATCTCGGTTTGACATTTAGTAGCATGAGAACCAAACTGAATTTGGTTCCGTGACTTCAGTCAACTAAGCTATGACAAGGTGAAACCCATAATCACAATTATCATGATCACGAGGGATTACTGCAAAGCCGCGCACTAAAAGGGATTATACTAGAGAGATAGCAAGGAGGTAAAGGGGATCCATTTAGCTCAGAGAACCCATTTATCTCCACACTGGTAAGAAATGGACGGTTCATGTCAACAAGAATAGCTACACTAGCGAGAATACAATGTGAAAGTATGGATGAAGCAGCACAATTTGGTTTTGTCCAATCCACCCGCTTCTCTTCCTTTCTTAATTTTCTTGATTTATACAGAGCATACAGATTTCCATAAACACAAACTTGAAATCTCAACATAGAAAGGAAAAGATCTGAATGAATGAATCAATTCATTTACGTGAACTTCATTCATTTATTGTTTGAATTTTCCAAGTTTTTCAAGTTACTTGGATTTGCCATTATGTTAGCACCCACTGATGTAATATGGGCCCATCCGCAATCAACTGAGAGCTTCGTGCACTAAGTTATCTCTTTTTTTTAAGTTATATATATTGTAGTATACAAATTAATAATTATATATTGATATCTATGTTTATAGGGACCAAAATTTTCAGGCTGGTTCACATTTTTCTTGGGGTTTAAGATAAGGACCCAATATACCGACTCAGAGATTCAGTTTAGTTACCAGGTTTTTTGTGCAGACCCTAGCAGAACCAATGGCTGTTCAGCAGAGCGACTGACAGCTCAGATGAGAATTGAATGTGGGTCAAACAACTTGCAATTATATAACTGGTCCGTGCATGATCACTGGCTAACCAGCAAGAACTATATGCAACTAAATTTAGGACTGGACCATGATTCTGAAAACTTCAATCACTGGCAACCAAATAGTTCAAAAGCTCAGACTATAGAAGAGATGATTTTTCAATATATTTTCTTAACAGTAGTTAACCAAAAATATGCTGAACCAAAGAAGAATACTTTTGATTGTCATCATTCCCCACCTTTTCCTGTGCTCGGTCTGAAGTACTCTCATAAATTGCTTTTGATGCTAATGGCTGATCTAATTTTGAAATGTCTTGTATGTTACCCTTCTTGACAATGTGTTCAACTCTGGAGCCTCGCCGATTACTACTAGATTGAGCATTTTTGTCTGGAAATTTAGAAGGTTCTTCTCTATTAACATTTTTCTTAATTTTCTTCATTGTAGACTTCTCAGATTCATCTTGACTTGGTTTGGATGATTCATCAGCATCAACCTCCTTCAATGTTTGGGCACAAAATTAGGTGACAGGTAGGAACATATTAAGTATGGTGAGGGAGATGCATAACCTCAATTGTTAAAAAATGTCACATGATTCATTGATGGAAAAAAAAGTAATAACAATAAGTAGACAATTGCATGACAAAATATAAGATGTTTACCAAAAAAAATAAACTAACAGATTAGATGGAGTTCTATGTTGCAGTCTGAACTTGGTTTCTATGATTTATCTCATCCTAGGAAATTAATCTGATTATTGTTTCAAATTAGGGATGAAGCCATGTCAATTAAGGTTAATTTCTAATTAATTAGACCTGAAGTGGGTCTAATTAGAGGTAATGGATTCCAACACATGGAATTACTGTTGGATTAGTAAAACTTGAGCTTTTCCTTGCCATGAGCAACAATACTCCCTCGTCACAAGCAATATTTGCCCCCAGCAAGCGCATTAGTGAGCAGCATACATGCAGAATTGCAGCTTTTTCTCCTCCTCCTGCATTCAGACAGTGAGCTGCTCTCCGTTTGAGTACATCCCTCATCTCCATCTTCTCATTTAACACCTGAAGATCTCATCTGGATGTGTCAAAATGGGATTCATCTTCTTCTTTGTTGTTGAGGATGCACAAAGTCTCTTGTTTTTGAATGTGACAACCCTTCAACAAAATCACATTGTTAGTGACAGTGCCACTAGTGGACGTCGAACCTTGATTTTATACTTTTCATTCTGAGCATGATATTCGTGTGGTAAATTTCATTATTGTGATCGTTATGTTTGTGAGATGACCACACCAACCCACTTTCTATTCTCAAGATAATCTATCCTCAGCCAACTTAAAATACCATGGGATCCAAACACAACAAGGTTATCCACGCATCACATGAGTAAATACTATGGCTTTTGGATTATGTATGAAAAAAGTATTAGTATTCATTATGAAGCTAGAACTTCAAGATAGAGAAAGTATACTCACGTCAGGCAACTTCTTAAAATCTGAACTCTCCCGCTGCCTCTTCTTTGATGTTGGATAATTGGTCCCTTGACAAGCATCTACCACTACAAGTGGATTCTCAGCGTTTAAAGGGAACTGCATAGTAGCTCTCAACTGACCAGAGCCATCAAGTGGCTCAGAATCACATAAATTCGATGAAACTGCATTGGCATTCACAGTTTTACAAAGGTCAGCACAGAAATCATCAGTCAGACATAAAATCTGATTCATTCAAATCTGAATCTTCATGCTTATCAGGTTCTGTCTGTTATCAGGATCATAGTCATCATCCTCAGAATCATCAGAAGGGAGGCTAAGATAATCAATCTTGTTCTGTACAGGCTGGCCCAAGTCCTCTGACAATGAAGTAGAATCTGATTCATCAGAACTTGACCATTCTTCCTGATCTTCAGCATTACCTTCTACGTGATCAGGTTGATAATCATTATCTTCTGAATCTTCTGATGGATAGATAGAATCATCAAATTGGTTATTACCATTTGCAACAGCAGCTGACTCGGGAAAAATTTTCTATATGGAAAGCGGTAGGCTAAGTAAGAACGCATATAATCATCAGCACTAAGTCACTATCAGTAAGTTCAATATCCAGATAACAAAACAATCATGCTTACCTCCCATGTGTCCTCGATAGAGAAATCAGTTCCTTGAAATTCATTAAGCAAATCAAGGCAATCCACCTTGCAGTCACATGCAGGACATAACCATCCTTGATCTTCAGGAGGAACTTGTTAAAAGCAAGAAAGAGTTGAGTGATCATAAATTAATGCAAAGGGAATATTAAACTAAGATAATCAAGATTTACTTTCATTAGTTGCTAATGACGGGCTCAAACATTTCTGGTGAAAAGCTCTGTCGTAAATGCCATCACACAGTATGATATAGTTGTCAGCAGATATATCCTTGGAACCACATTTTGCACAGAACATCTGCAGTAAGATGAAGTTCCGTAAATCAGGTGCACCCAAACATGATGGTTAAATAACATATGACACAGACAAGGCAGGACTAACATCCTCACTGTCAATTTCTCCATTATCATCAAACAGATTTTCCTCAAGCCTCCCTATAGAAAGCAAGGAATCTAGTGTCTGGAAAGCATCACGAATCCTTAATTTGCAATGTAGAATTTCAGATTTGGCTCGTTCAAGCTCTTTCTCAGGCCTTATTTTTTCCAAACTGCAAAAAGACAATTGTCGGTGTAAAGCAGAGATCAGTAGAAAACAATCATGGCCATTATAAACTCTTCAGTATCCCAAATAGCAAGAACAAATTGAAATGGATAGATGCAATCTTTCAGGCAAACTAAACAAATTAGTACAATAAGAAGCTATATTATTTATGTAAATGAACAAATAATGATAAAGGGGGAAGATCAGTTACTTGTAATGACAGAGAAGTAGAAAATAAAGTTCAAACAGCCAAGATAATGAAAATAAAACACCAGACAAAGAGCAATAGTTTGCTGAATAACACCCTAGTACAATATCACAGGCATTTGTAAGGGGCATAGAAATTTATGTTAAACTAAGGGCAGTGGCATCTCTTACAAGATTTTTCCTGATAAACAAAACTAATCTAAACAACTCAGTTCAACCAATGGCAAACTTAACCCTCCTTTTTTGTCTTCTGCCATAATAGATAGCTCGTCATATCTTCCACAGCATCTACCTAGCTGTTACAATTGAAAACATATCTCATAGAATGTCTACCAAACATTGTATCAACATTCTCATCATACTACCATTCTACCAATACATTTTTAAATTTGAATACAGGTTTCAAGTGTATAGGCTAAAAGCAGAAAAAAATAAAGGTCGTCACTCGTCAAGAACAAACCTTAGACCTTTCCAACCTTCATTCGCATATGCATCAATAAGGCTTTGCTCAGAGTTGATTTTTCTCAGTAAGTAACTTATGTGTTTTCTCCCTTGTGAAAATTCATTGCTTGGAGCACTCTTTCTTTTCCTTTTCTTCTTTCTCTTCTTGGTTACTGAACTCACTGCGGAATTGCTGGGTTCAGAGGAAATCTTAACCTTATATTTTGACATGGAGCGAAGAACTCTGACCCCATCAAGCGAAGATCTTAGTGAATATCTTGCTCTCCCATTGTGCAATACCTTCCCCCTTTTCCTAATTGATTTGTTTCTGTTTTCTGTGCTGAAGATTATTTTCAATACCAGTATGTTCACGACCAGCAAGCTCAGGATCTCGGTAGTCATTCGCAGTTGTCTCAGAGTTGGGATCTTTATCCATATTTGCTTTCTCCTAAAGAATGTCCCTTCTTTTCTGCTCATCAACAAAACAATTCTTCATGAATAAACCACCAACTTTGGGTCATTTTAACCTATTACTTTATGGAACAGGCAAAAAGGATGAGGAATACAATTGTGGTGCCCTATTCCACCAATGAAACATGTGCAAATTAGCTGCAAAAGCAAAGAAAAAGTTTTATATCAATTTTACTACACTGAAATAAATTACATAGCCGACAAGAAACAGAATAAAGAAAATCACAGTGCAAAGACTACTAATCCATGAATAAAGAAGAGGCATCTGGACAAGTAAAGGCCAGCCTTGTGTTATAAGGTGAGAGAAAATAGAGGTTTGACACAAACAAATCAAAAACAAGAAAAGTATAACAGTAGGGACAAGAAATTAGTGTCGTGGAAACTTTGTTCACATAATTTCTGTTAACATAATTTCTGTTAATGATGGATCCAATCCATCACATTTATCATATTAAAAATATAAACTAAATTCAATAAATATCTTCTATAATATGAGACATAATGATTACATTCCCACACACTAGACACTGCTATAGGATTACCTAAATGTTTGTCTAGCTTCCGTTGGGGTTGCGGATTCTACCTTTTGCTACTATAAATGTTTGTCTAGCTTGCTACAGTCAAAAGTAAAACGGGGAGTAGGCTGGTGGTGGGTATTCAGAAAGACAGGTCGATAGAGCAGACTGATTTTTGGTTCTTATAACACATGTCAAAGCATATGGACCTAGGTAAAAAATTGTTGCATAAAAAATAGAGAAGTTGAATTGGTATAATTTAAGATTTGTTCATCAATTTGATTTCAAGATAATAATACCATACGGGAAATTTCTGATGCCAGAAAGTAGGATTCCACCAAAAACATATATAATATATACCTCAGTTGACAATTTGTCAGGAAACAACACAAAAAGGCAAACAGAAATACTGAAATACTGAAATTAGTAAATGCAAATCACGCATCCACAGTCAAATAAAACAAACTATTCTTTAGAGCACAATACAAGATGATCCAATAATTTGACTGTGAACATTAGTCAGTGTAATAATAGCCTAGTGAGATAGTTATCAAAATAAACACTTTGGTACAAACAAGAACTAAATATAGACTAAAGTTCCTTCATTTTTTTTTTCTGCAGTTATAGTTAATTCCTACAGCATATTGATTCAGTAGACTTTCTTAAAAAATATCTTTGCAAAATGAAAAGCATAAGGTGCTCATAGAGACAGCATACTCTCACATTCATCAGGGTCAATAATTTAGAAGCAAGGATCATATCATCTTAGAATATGAGATAAATATTCTTTTATACGCGAAATGAAATTTGACTCAATAGTTTAAGGACAAACTTCAACCGTAACAAAGCCCAAGATCCACCCCAACCCAATTAGACCAAGCCCAACATCCAACTCAAACAAAAGGGTAATCTAGTCTGATCCTATCAATATATTCAAACTCTGTTGGAAGTAAATATATAATTTTAATAATGTTATATATATAATATTTATATTTATATATTATATGAGGTGAGTTGTCGAGATCAAGACGATGAGTGATCATCGACAAGGATCAACAAATGACACAAAATATATGGTATTATATAGTTATAGTGTTTATATTCCCCAAGTCTATTCAAACTCGATCTTCATGTTTTCCATAAACAATATGCTATGACAGTCGTAGAGAACCTTTCTTCGTCTTGATTGACTTACCTAACTTCTTGTGGTTGATTTTCAAAACACTTGCACAAACCATCGCTCAGGACAAGCAATGAGTGAAATGATTAGGTAACAAATTTCACTGTTCCTTAAAAAATAGTGAAAAAGAGAGCCCAAAGTGTATACTTTGACCATTGTCATTCTCGCAAAGATCACATTATCTTACTTGAAATGCACTTACAATCCTACAAAATCTTGCTATGTTCCCTCAACCCTAGACCAGAATGTCAAATTCTTGTCACATAGTAATGACCAAGTACAGCTAGCAAGCAGTCCTAAATTGACCCGGAGATAATAAATTATTCATGGAACCGTGCCTACAAAGCCATATATAGGCATGACATATTTTCAACCAGCAGGGGAGTGGAGGAGGGGCATGACTTTGCTTTGGCTTATATGCAAGTGAATAAGCAGAAGTCAACGACGCCAAGTCGCATGTGATCACATATTATTTTTTCCCCTAATATTTTAAATAGAAGAATTCACTTTTAACTAAAATTTGGTTACTTTTTGGTATCGCCCCAGCGCCTCCGTCAATTCGTCCCTGAACTAACACGGAGGAGGCAAATCACGGGTGGCGACTAGCCATTAGTGCAAATGATTAAGGCATGGGGAAGGCATGCTCGGGCACGCCAAGATTCGACCTTTTAACCTCATGTGGCAATCTCCCATGTCTTAACCATCGCACCGCCCCGAGGGGACTTGTCACTCATTTCAGAATAAACAGAAGAGGTAAATCACAATTGCTAAAGAAACAAGGGAGGGGGTGAGTTGACCTCAGGACCTCCTGTCCTATGACTATAATATCCATTTATTTACCATCTCAGCTATGTCTGTGGAGGGCAAAAAAAAAGTCCACTCGGGATGGTCTAGTGGCTAGTACATGAGGTGTTACCACCAATGAGGTCTGGGGTTCAAATCTCAACATAGCCGAGGTAAATATCTCTCTTATGTGTTAGTCACTATTCCAAGTGTTAGTAGTCATCCGTGATTTACCTCCTCCGTGTTGGCCCTGAGACGGGTTGATGGGGGCGCTGAGGATGAGCGAGTCACCTTTTGTCACTAATACTATCACAATTTTACCTCCCAACATAATCGAGTTGATTATAGAATTGAGTAATGATCAAATCCTAATAAAATCTAAAAAATCATCCTCTCATATAATTCTCATACAATGATTAATTTTAGTTTCATGATTTATTTTCTTCAAATGATGTGGGTAGCCGTGGAGTTGCCAGGATGACTGATTTAACATTTTTTTTTGTAAAAAATGGTCACAATTTTTATAAGTTATAGTAATTATTGACCATTGCTCAATAATATTGAAATCAGAGCTATTTTAGAAATAAAATATTAGATCTTTTATTTTTATTTTTCTAAATAAGAGACGTTTTTTTTATGATTTATATAATCTGGGAAGTGTTTTAATTTTTACTATATTTAAATTATAAAAAAAATAGCCTAAGAAAAAGGGTGTGGGCGAGGACATGCCATGTATTAATGGCGATTAAATGCGAGAACAGGGTTCAAATGGCAAAATAAAATAAAATAAAAATAATTAAGAAAAAAGGTGAAAAAAATAAAACTGTAATATATCGAAATTATTTCTATTCACCTCAAAGGGAGAAAAACAAAAAAGAGATAAATGATTAACTTTTCCACTTGTCGAGGGATGATGAATTATACGATACACATGATTCATGATTACATCCAAGCCAATACGCTCAGTAATTAATCAGCCCGGTTTTCTGCTCAGGAATCACATCTCCATCTTCAGATTGTCAGGCAAGACATTTCCTGCAACACATAATTCTTGTTTTCCATCTCTTATCACATCTGTGAAATCGTTACAAGTAGGTTATGTATTCTGTTCATCTCTCGACGAGTCAGGTCATAATAAGAGTTTTTCTCTTCTTTTCTTTTTATAGATCCTTTTAGCGGCAAAAACATGTATCACAGTCAATGAATGTTAAGGATCTTCTTTACCTTGCATTAATGTCTGAAATGGGAAGAAGGCTGCTGTCCCTCTCCCCAGCTGGAAGTCTACCCCATACAAACCCTGCAACAGTCAACAATCAATGCTCACCAGATCTTTCAGCTCAAAAAACAAAAAACAAAAAATGATGAAAAAAATTTACATTAGACACTGGATCTGAGGAAGCCAGGAACATGCCCATGCTGCTTGATCTGGATTCTGCAGGATCCACAGCAGCAAGCTTCGTGGACAGGAACTGCTCGAGGAGCTGATGGTTAGAGCTCTGGTGCCAACAAACAAGTAATCTTATAGTAACTTGAAGAATTAATCTATGCACCTCGACTTGTCGTTGGAGGGACTGAACATAGTCGATGATCTTGTCAAGCACGCTGGCCTTTCCGGTGGCCTTACTGCATCCGGGCACCAGTTGCTGGAGGCACTTCATCCTCTGGCTGATCCTTTCCCTCCTCACCTGCAAACTTTTTCAAGTCAATACGTGAGCTTAGTGGAGGTGGCCAGTTAACTGGACTTTGCATACTCTTTCAGCCAAACTATGGCTATCAGTGGCTTGTCCCCGGCGAGCTCTGACGTGAATGCAATCAGTCTTTGGTGCCGTCTCATTCTCCTTCGATACCGCTGTTGGTCTTCTTCTTCTTGTTGCCTTTGATTTGGGAGGGCTCTGCAGCTTCCTCTTCCTTGTGAAACATGTTTCCTCACCATTTGCAGCGACAAAAACAGGCTTTTGAGTGCTCAAGAGATCAGGGCAGCCATTGATGAAGCCATCGGAAAGAAACCTATCCAAGGAATTCTGCAGTGGATTTAGGCTCTGCATGATGAAGGATTGCAATGCCTTGAAATGTGTCGAGTGGGTATATATAGCAAGATTGAGAAGGGAACGAGATGAAATTTCATCAATATCTCATAAGATACTATGTTTCTTATAGAATTGTGTAGTTCATGGCCTAAATAAAATATTTTATGGGATAGATAATATTAAGTAGTCTGGAGATTATTGAAAATCTTTCACACACACTTATTTTTTTTTCTCTTGGCGTCAATCCATCAGTTGGGCTACGTTAGTCATCTCGACAATAAGTCGATAACTCTAACCGGTGAAGCTCGGTATGGCAATGTGGACCTTGTCCCGTTTATACTCTCGACACACCCTTTCGATTATCGAGACATTCTTTCCGGTAATAGATATACCCTTTTTGGTATTATTGTTACCGACTTAATCTCATCGGTTGTTGAGTTATCTCTTCGGATATCGGCACACCCCCTTCAGGTAAGGTTATCCCTACAGATAAGAGTATTAATGTTTTCTTAAGACAAAATTGCCCTACCCAGGTGCTTACGGTTTATCGACAATCGTCTCCCAAGATACAATGACTTGCATCTCGAAATAGGGGCACTCCAAATTTCGAGCCTTGTCAAACTTTCGATGCCTTGAAACTCTTAAGAGAAGCAAGGGAGAAAAGAACTCAAGAAGAGAATTCACAACTTGAATTTTGAGTGAGTTGACCGAAAGGAATGAGGTTTGTTTTATAGGGATGAAGGGTTACTCATGAGTAGTAAAAAGTTTCTTCCAAGAGGTGAAGACGTGAAAAGACATGGGTGTGTCTTTTCCCTTAAACCTTTTCGCTTAAACCTTATCATTAATTAATTCAATTGATTAATCTGATTAATCTATTATAAATATTAATTAATTAATTAATTAATATCACAATGATTAAACTTTTAATCAATTAATCAATCTCATCCATAAATCGAACTCGTATGTGAGTCAAACTTCCATCCGATCATATCAGACCAACCCTTCATTATACATTAATTTCTCATTCACTCGAGAAATTAATTTACGATGGTCTACTCATGAAATAGCCATTTTATCCCTATTAATTTATTAGTCACCAAAATTAATTTTCCAATAAT
>JBBPFP010934117.1:0-15141 GCA_037974795.1 Kaempferia galanga | reverse complement strand
CTGATCATGTGGCGGCTTATGCGCACACTTGAGCTCTTTCTCTTTTCTCTCATTCCTTAGTCTAATACTGACTTAACCATCGGAGGGATCACATCGGTCATCATCATGAAGCGCAGACTTAGAGACAACTGAGACGACGAAAGAAGAACTCTATCGTCAAGGAACTGATGAGGTGGGAGGCGCGGCCGCGATACAACATCAACTTCGTTGGTCAAATCGTGTTCATGCTGATTGTGCTTCAGATTTCTTTAAATGAGATAGCTACGTAGATAAAGACATTTGTTTGGAATTTAAAATAATTTTATGGGGTCTGCATTTCAATAATGCTCCTTATCCAACGCATTCAACGGTTACTGAAAATCGTTGGCTAGCCCTCCGAGTAATGGGACAGTTGGGAGTATTTAGATATTGAATTGTTAAAAAAAATAAAATATTATTTATTATTTATTTATTCTGACAGCCATTTCATAAAAGTACAACAATCATTTTCAGGTCTTAGCCGAAAAACAATTAAAAATATTAAAATATTATTGAAGATATCTAATTCTATTAGTAAAATTTAAAAGGGTTATTTCAATGATTATTTATGTAATTGTAAGTAATAGCCAACTATATATAGCATACCAATACCTTTATCTTATGTCAAATCTCACTTCTTTATTAGTAAAATTTAAAAAATAAAAAATATTTTTTTAAAACTAATTTGACAAAGAGTAATAAAT
The DNA here is from genome assembly GCA_037974795.1 of Kaempferia galanga. Classification (NCBI taxonomy): domain Eukaryota; kingdom Viridiplantae; phylum Streptophyta; class Magnoliopsida; order Zingiberales; family Zingiberaceae; genus Kaempferia; species Kaempferia galanga. The sequence goes on along the minus strand of JBBPFP010934117.1, from coordinate 14,419 downwards.
TATTATAATATTATTAATACACATTTTAATTGCTATTTTTTAAAAAAATTATCAATCAATTTTAACTAAGATGAAAGAAAGCCTTAATGTACTTGTAAAATTATTGTTATATGACTTAAAGATAATATATTCGAGTAGTAGATACAGTTACTGTATATAATAGACCCTTCTGAGATCCCGTATTGCTGGGAGCTCCGTGAACTAAGCTGTCATTTTTCAATTTTAACTTCGATAAATTATCGATCAAATTTATTTAACCAAAAACATTTAGCTAGTAAATATTGACGGCAAATAAAAAAAAAGTGTGTACATAATAAGTCGTAAAAGAGCAAGGACATAATAATAATGGTATAAAATTGATAACGAAGGAGAAGAAAGAAAAAAAAATTTAAAGAGAAATAACAGTACAATATTAAATATGCTTTTGACTTTTAATAGTATTTTTAATAAATAAATATTTTTAATTTATTAACCAAACTTGATTTTGATTAGTAAATTAAATTTTTAATCAGTAAAAATCAAAAATTACGAATCGGAGCTGCCAGCAGTGGAAGCGCCTTCTCCACTGCTAGTAGCTCTAATTTCTTCTCCTGTCAGCTCTAATTGCTTCTGATTGCTTGGGTGATCTCGGACATCCGAAATAGGGTTTACACGAACCCTTTTCCGTATTTCTCTTTGAGCAGACTTCTTTCCTGGCTTCTCGTCCCTCGGAACGTCGCGCACGTCTTTCTCGTCCGCCGGTATACTCTTCCACACCCTCCACGTCTCTTAGATGTGTCGAGCCCGTCGACTCTCTCCCGCGATATCCTTCTCATCTGTTGCGTCTTGCTGCTTGACTTCTTGTGCTCCTAAGTTCCTGTACACTTAGACAAGGATCAGAAAACATAGGACCTAACTTAACTTGGTTGGTTACATCAAAATCAACTTAGGGTACCAACATATGTCACATATGTTGTGGACCATCTGATCCTCATGTAAAGTGTCATTGTACTAGATGAAATTTTTTATAATTTATTTCCTTTCTAGATCGCAAGGAATAGTACCAAAAGACTCCCGGAGTGAGGATTATATAATAGGGATGAATGAAATCAAACATAAAAAATATTATACTAAAACTGCATGATTAATTATATATATATATATATATATATATATATAATATTTAAATTTAATTAATTTAAAAAATATAAATGATCATCAGTTGGAAATGAAATTGGAGTTGATCATATAATTTGAATTATATTTATACTAAAATTATGAAAACAAATAGAGTTCCATTTGAATTCAACTCGTGAATTGCTCATAAACAATCAAATGCAATATGAGTTCAAATTCGACTTGAACAAATTATCTAATATATTCAAGTTCAGAAAGTAAATAATTTTTTGAGTTGGTTCGAAAAGTTCTCGAATAAGTTGGCATCCCTAATTATATTGTTGTGTCATTTCCTAATTTTCTTTTCATGAAGAAATAAATTGACATGTTACTAGATTCATGATATTTTTCCCTTTCTTTCTTTTGTTGTTTCCTTTTTTATACTTTTGTGGCACGGCTTCCTCGACCAAGAACTGAAAATGAGATGGATTGGGAGTAAGCAAGAATTGATCATGATCTAATGTGATTCGACTCTTCTTCAAGAGCCATATTGGTACTATCCTTTATTATTTCTAGGTTAATTGATAGATCTTTCGTAACTTTTATATGGAATTTAAAATATATCACAATTTGTAAGAAAATTCTGATTTGTTGATGCTACTTTAGTGGAACGATTGTCTCTTAAATAGCTAGATGATGATGATGATGACGATGATGATGATGATGATGGAAAAAAATAGAAACTCCTAATTTTCCATCTCTAACCTCTCGAGTCTTGGTTATTAACCCTGCACCATAATCAATGAAGGTTTGTAACTCTATTAACTCTACACCATTATCAATGAAGGTTTGTAGCTCCACCAAGACAATGAGCTGATCTTGCCGAGTAGCGGATGACCTAAAATTCTAGATATTGTCGATGTGCCCCCACAACCAAGTTACAAGAGCCCCTTGTGTGCCCTAAGATCTCGCCTACAAGTTGGAACTCGATGGCAAAGTGACATTCTTGAGGGATCTTCTACTCATGTACTCAAGTAAGATTCTGATCATTCACAACCAATGGGCTTTCAATAAAAATGGAAAATCTCTATCTTGCAACACATCTAGTAAGCAATAGTCATCGTCATGGCGGTGGCCATGGACGATCTTAAGGTCATTGAGCCATTAGAGGCTCGATGGTAAAAGTGATCTCGCAAAAAGATATGTTGATCTAGCTTTCTACAATGTCTATATACTATTTTCAAAGCGACAAATAGATTAGACTTGTAAAAATACTTGGGAGATTTCATAATTTTAGCTATCATAACTAAAACATTACAATTTATAGTGAATATAGTTTCAATGATAAGAGCCTTGGCTAGACTTTTCTCCAAGACTCTGTATTAGTGGGAGCTTCGTACATTGGACTGTCGTTTATCTAGCAATACCTATCTTACTAGAATGCCCTAATTGCTCCATCTCCCACCTCACCCTCGGTGCCACACTCTCATGCCTTGGCACATAATCCTGCAAATAAATCGAATAGTGGTATGAACTTAAGAATTCTTTGACATAAGGAGCCGATGAACTATGTATTTGTCTTATTTTAAGTATCTAACAATTAACCTCAAGCTTGGACAACAACTCATGGGCAGTCGTCGCCGAGACAATGATGTGGCGGGCACTCGGAGCAATGAACCCCTCATCAATGGCCTTGTCGATGAATGATAACAAAGAGTTGTAGTACCCGTCGACGTTCAACAAACCAACCTGCTTGCCAAGTGAACGCGATCATATTTATCATAACTTAAACGATGATATACATATCAAAAGTTAAACGCATACCGGTTTGTCATGGATCCCTAATTGAGCCCAAGTTATCACCTCAAGTAGTTCTTCTAGGGTTCCATATCCACCTACACTTCCAATAGTAAGGAATTTAAGTCAAATTATTGAAAAAAAAATGCAAACAGGCATGCACATGAGACAAACAATTCTACTAAACGAGGTTCGGGAGGAGGGCAGGTACAAATGGAACTGAAATTTTGATGGGTCTCAAATTCTGGTTCAGGCCAATTTTTTCTCACTATATTAATAGACCTCCAATTACGTACTAAATCTGAATATTTAAATCACGTATTCAAATTTTAAAATTATCAAATAATGTATCCAATTTTATTTTTATCCTTATGATTTGCGTTCGGATACTGTTCATCAACTAAGCAATCTCTTGACGGTAGCAATTGATTAAAAATTATAATTTGTATTCAAAAATTAATACTTTAAATTTAAATTTAGTGTGTCAAATTGATATTTAAGAATATATATATAATTATAAGAATTAGAAAAATATATAGAATCTAGTTCAATATTATTTTTAAATTCTCTTAGTCTATCAACCTATTTTGATCCGAAATTTAAAAAACTCAAAATAACATAGAACTAAGTATTATATGAGCGGTAGTTTTATCAACTCGTTTTTTGATTAAGTAAAATTTTACCAATCAATTACTACATTGTAAAAATCGATTCGTGGAATATTATTCAACTACATAATCATTCCTAAATCTATTAATAAATTTACCCTTATTAATCGATTGATAAATATTGGAAATAGCCAGAAGAGTAAAATGGATATTGGCCCTGCGGTGTGATAATTTTAAAACTTGAACGGTCAAGTATTATAACGAGGAGCTCACCGGGCAAGGCAATGAAAGCGTCAGCCTGTCGGGCCATCTCCGCCTTCCTCTGGTGCATTCCGGCCACCGCATGGACTTCGCCCACCGCCTCTCCGGTGATCTGAACTCGCCGGAGAAAAATAACGCCACCACATAAATCATCAGAAAAGCGAACGAGAAAACGCCGCTGGAATTCGAGTTCGAGAAACAAGATTGGGTACCTCTTTCGGCATCAGAGTCCTCGGAATCACCCTGCATTATTAGAAACACACAGCGAATCGTGAGATTTCGATGATAAAAATTAGATTTTGACGGCGGAAACAAGTCGATTTTGGTGCGAGGATCAGTTTTTGATGCTAAAGATCGGATTTTGAAGCTAAAGATGGGATTTCGAAAGAGACCCCAAGACGTGGCGGCCGCCGCTGAAGACGGCGCGGGCGACGAGGCCCATGAGGCCGGCGCCGCCGCCGCCGTACACCAAATCGATGTTTCTGTGCACCTGAAATCAACCGTTTCTTTAGGAGGCGATTCGTGATGAGAAAGAGGAAGAGGAGGAGGTGAGTACGAGCTCGTTGCCGAGGTCGATGGCGGCGATTTGGTAGCTGAGGCGCTTGCCGGAGCTGCTGCCGCAGAAGACGCAGACGCGCTTGAAGCGGGGAACGGAGGAGGAGGAAGAGGGCGGCGAGGTGGGCGGCCGGAGGTGGAGGGAGAGTGGGGGCTCCCAAAGGGATTCCGTGGATCGCAGAAGTCCCTCTGATTCCATTGTCAACTGCAGTCTGCAGAGGAAGGTGAAGAAGGGGAAGTATCCAATTTTATACCTGTAATTTAATTAGTTAGTTAATTAATTGGAACATTTTTTCAAAATACCCTCTAATATTATCCTTTTTTAAATGCCTTTAATTATTCATCTGCAAAGGATGATTATAATCACCTCAAATGATTCTTATAACTCATCTAAAGTTATGTAAAGAAAGTAAATTATAGGATCAGTTTATAATTGACTGTTAAATAGTTAGGGGATAAAATAAAATTTTTCCAGAGAGCATATGCCCACCTAAAATTAATATTTTATTTTATTTTAATAAATTTAGCATCCATGGAGACTACCTGTTCATCTATTAATTAAAAAGGCAAGTAAATAATTATAAATAAATTCATACTTATGAATATTTCATTTACATGTCTAAAAGTAGACAGTATTTGTCAATAAAAATGGCATTAATCAAATTTTTAGACTCTTTTTAAAAATGAAGGATCATTTTGAAAAAGCTACTAGACGATAGACGGCGGCGGAATTTTGAAGAATCCTCTGATTAGTTAATTAATTAATTAATTTTATTTATTAAATTTGAGTTGCGGAAGTTGACGAAGCTTAATCGTCCTCGAGGAACACATGCTCTTCCTTTGATAAGTCTTTTTCATTCGGATAATATTTATTTTTATTTTTTTTAAAAAAAAAGAAAAAATAAATAAACGGTTGTGATATTAAAATTGTGGTTGTGTTTGGTCCGTCAAAATTTATTTATTTTTTATTTCCAATCTGACAAAAAAAACCAAGGACAATAAAATAGAATCTTCAATCATCATATATAAACTTAGTCAAGACCTTCTTAGTCTCAATTGAATTATTGCTTTTTTTTATTATTAATCCAGATATATCACCGTATCATATATCCTTCCTCTTGATTCATCCACCAAATAAATTAAAAGTGTTCACGATAATTCAACCATCAGCCGACCTCCATAGTCAAAAATTTATTGAAAAGTATGTCATTACCCTAGTTGGGCTTTGAACCGTGGTAATATTTCAGAGTTCTCGTCTTGAAGATGAAATAAAAGACATTTTTGATTAGATTAACCGACCCATTTAGTTCCGTCGGTCCACTCAAACAAATTAACCTATTCAAATCAACTAGGCGTTGATTGGCCTACCGATAATATGCGATCAATTCCCCTATTAAACCTAAAACTAGTTGTCCTATCCAACTTGCCTTAATGTTTACTTGGACTACTTGTATTGTATTAAGCTACAAGTTCAAAATCCAAACTAATTCCGCAAGCGAATGACAACGAACATTGTTTGCACACGATCTCCTTAGAGTTCGAAGTTCCTCAAATGATTCAATCACCCACTCCCGACACACGAAAAAAGTGATGACTCATACTAGGACCCCATCAACAGTGTGATCCATCATCTTCATCATCCTCACTCATGACTGATTAGGTCATTCACTGACCTTGCACTGTATATATGCACCCATTCAACTTCTTAGCTGTGAAATGTTCTTTTCCTCAATGTCCTATATGAAACACACCCTTCATTTTTTGACCTAATTTGGAAAATGGCCTTAGCTAAAGTTGTCGACATCGCTACTATAGTGATACTACTATTCCTAGGGTATGGAACAAGGAAAATGTTCTCGTCTAGCCTTTCCACTCAGTCCCTACTTGTTTCATTGGTTCGAGCTTCGACTAGTACTCAATTGAGAGCGCGGTGAAGAGTGGTGCACGATGAAGGAGGTGAAGAACCAATTGAGCAGTTGAAAGAGTAGACAAAGTGATATTTTGAAAGCTTGTTTTTGATATTCCTCGCGATAGTTTTGGCTCATGTTCATACTATTTTTTGTCAACCTCAATTGTAGTGTGTCAGTTAGGTTTATTCATGATTGTGATTCATCTCACTATCAATAATTTTATCTTGTAAAATTATAAAAATAATTTATTTAGTGTGTGACATAATTATAGTCACGGATTCGGATTCGAATAGTTAAAATAGTGTTTTGCAATATAAAATAAGATTGCGTATAATATATCTAATAATTTTATATTAATGGAAACGTGTGTACCCGACTAGTCTTTATAATAATAGTTTAGTATAGTTTAATTATGGTATAATATTATTTATATAATAAATGGATTTAAAATTGAGAAGAGTTGAAATGAAAAATCTATCCTCGTTTTCCTTACTCATAATGCATTTCTTATTTTCTCTTTTAAAAAGAATATTCTTTTTTAAAAATATTAAAATATAAATTTATTTATATTTTTAATTTTATAAGTATCGTTTATTCAATGTTATAGACTTACAGTACTATAACTATTATAACGTACTAAAATAAATGATAGAGGTGATCCTCTAATCTATATTTTGTGTATCACTTTTAGTCTCCTTTGATTTACATTGTTGGATCAGATCAGGAGGAATTAGTATATGAATTCCTGATCTGATCTAATGGTCCAGATCAGAGGGGACCAAGAGTGAACTATAAAATATGGACCAGAGAATCTGGAGTAGTTTTTGGAGAAATTGTGAAACTAAACTGTCTATAAACTCTAAATTTTCAAAATTTTTTACTTTTATATGTCCTCAAATAGAAGAAAAAATTAAGTAGTTGAAATTTAAAAAAACAGGAGTGTAATGGAGATTTAAAGGTACTGTAGTTTGTTTTTGGAAGTGATTTTAAGTATGTTAAAATAATTTTAACTAAATTTAATAAAAATATTTTAATATAATAGTATAAGAATTTTAATTAAGTTGCTGTAGTTTTAATTTTAATTTACAGGATTGTAACGGGGGGTTTGAAAAAAGGCCGGAAATGATAAATAAGGAGGTGCTTTTTGATCTTTTAGCCACGGAGCTTTGATCGTTGCTGATTTGGCAAGTGAAGCCCTAACTTTTCGCCGGAGCGCACCATGGCGCCGCCGTCGCTGCTCTCCGATCTCTCTTCTTCTGCCACAGCTCGCCTTCTCCCCTTACGTGCGTCGATGGCCGCTTCCAGGATTTTCCGCTGCCATCCGCCGCCCTCTCTCCAACCGATTCCCTCCAACTCAAACCCTACTCGTTTGACCTTGTCCCGGCGATCGAGTTCATCTTTCGTCTTCGGAGGTAAATTTCGGATCGCCTCGGTTCGTGATCCGCCTCAAAAATGTCATTTTTCTTTTTTTTAGGCTGATATTTACTTGATTGGGGCAATAGCAGCGACGGATTCTGGTGCTTCTGCTAAGGTCATTGATGGCAAACTGGTCTCGAAGCAGGTGAAAGATGAAGTCGCTGAAGAAATTGCTACGATGAAGGCCGCAACCGGCCATGTTCCAGGATTGGCTGTCATCCTCGTGGGTTCGAGGAAGGATTCGCAGACGTATGTCCGCAATAAGAAGAAGGCTTGTGAGGCGGTGGGCATAAAATCATTCGAGGTTAACTTGCCTGAGGATGCCACTGAGGAAGAAGTGATCGAGCATATTTCAGAATTCAACAATGATTCATCTGTTCATGGGATTCTAGTTCAGTTGCCCCTTCCCCGTGTATGCTCTCTGAACTACTAATGCTTGTTGCAACGCTTCTCTATTTTTTGTATGCATTTCAATGACCTTCCCAAAAGTATGTTTCATGATCTACAGCTTACACTATACCTCTAACTGCTTGTTAGTTTTTAGCAATGTTCTTTTAGGCAATGCCCGTAAGCTAAAAGTATAGCGTTCATGTGGATAAAACAATTCATGATTGCATAATTGTTGACACATTTCTTTATCAAGTACTTTTTTGTTCACTTTTTCTTGTTGTCACACTATTGTGCCTATGGGAATCTGAATTTTTCAGCATATGAATGAGGAGACTATATTGGGTGCTGTAAACATTGAGAAAGATGTGGACGGTTTCCATCCATTGAATATAGGTCGTCTTGCCATGCAACGTAGGTACCCGTTGTTTGTTCCTTGTACGCCCAAGGGATGCATGGAGCTTTTGCACCGGTATGGAGTTGAAATCAAGGGGAAGAGAGCTGTTGTAATTGGCAGGAGCAACATTGTTGGAATGCCAGCTGCATTGCTTTTGCAAGTACTGCACTTCACACTAATATCAAATTGCTATATAACATCCATGTGTTTGTTGTTTAGATTCCTTTTGTATCTTGCATTTCTCTTACGAAAGTCATGTTTCTCAAATCGACAGAAAGCCAATGCAACTGTTAGTATAGTGCACTCCAACACTAAAAATCCTGAGGAAATCACAAGGCAAGCAGATATTGTTATTTCAGCTGTTGGGGTTGCTAACTTGGTAAGAGGCAGCTGGATAAAGCCAGGGGCTACCGTGATTGATGTCGGAATAAACCCTGTTGACGTAAGATACTTTAAATTTTGGTCATTTACTTTTTGCATTCTGAACTTGGCATACCTTTGAATTTGCCACAACTTTGAGTTCTTTAGGTATGCAATTCTATTGTTTGTGCCTAGAGATTATATTCCCTTTCACGGTAGGTTTGATTTGTTGTCTTTCTATTTTTCATGTTAGGATTACTTAATGAGTCAATTCGTTTATCTTTTATATGATGAATGGTTCTCAACTTTGGCTCCTCAAGCATCATCTGCCGGAGTCATGAGGCTTCTTAGAACAAAGTTACTAAAATACTACACTATTTAACTCACAACCTACTTGAGGAATAGCCCGACTTAGCACTCGATTGGACCATTTTTTTCATCTGGGCTTGGTAGGCAAGATGCAAGGACATAGGCGAAACTAAAATATATAACCATGAACAGTTTGTCATTGCTATTATCATCGGTGATTCTGGTATTTATATGCCGTGTCACTGTTTTATCTGTTGAATACTGTCACTTAACCTATGTATCATCGTATTTGATTCTTTGTGCATAACCCTGTCAGATTCGAATCTGGTTGTGTTGACGTGAGTATAATCTTTATACTAGAAACCATTAGATTGTGAAATATTGATTCAATTAATTACCCTATATATAATTTGCTAGAACTATTTCATCTGAGAATTTATAGTGGAAATGAAAATTAGAATCATCACTCATTTTTTGTTTTTTTGTTTCTATTTTTGTTGTTAGGATGCAGAAAGCCCTCGAGGCTACCGATTGGTAGGCGATGTGTGCTACGAGGAAGTTAGCAAAATTGCATCTGCTATCACGCCAGTGCCCGGGGGAGTCGGTCCGATGACAATAGCTATGCTTCTATCCAACACACTTGAATCTGCCAAAAGGGCATACCACTTCAAGTGATCAATCTCATGCCTGTTGAAATTATGCATCGTCTTCTAAAGGCTTTGCTAACATCTCCAGGTGATGTCGAATAACTTCAATCCATATTTTTGTTTGATCTTCAGAGTTCTCCTGTTTTCGATCATTTGCCGTGAGGAATTTAAATAACCGCAAACAATCTTTTTTTAAATTATCATCTCTCAAATGTTGTAGCAATTGGCCTTTTTGTTGTTCTGTAGAGATCTCCTCCAGTAAATGGAGGAACTCATTGATGAATGTATAAAGGGCATTTTAATGCTGAATTCAGTAGTATGTTTTTGGCACATTGTACTAAAAAGTTACTGAATCTTTAGTGAATGGAATTAATTTAAGTATTTAGTTTTTGTTTTTGAGATTATTCATTCACATGTGACTGAGCTCTTGGACGACTCGCGGAAATAACCGCTTACAAAATAGAGTTGCATATAATAGATTTAATGTGATCCGAGTTTTTTTTTAATTTCTAGATTGATGGAAATTACACATGCCAGATTAATCCTGTATTGCAATGAAATGATAACTTTATGCATTGAAGGTTTTTTTCCGTATAAATGGAAAATGTTATTCCAAATTTATTAAATAATCTATTAGTATATATTGTATAAAAACATACAATTAATTGTTGATTGCATTATATTAGTATGATAAAAAAAATTATCTGTTTTCGTAATTTCAAGAATTTTAGCCTTAAAAAAATCGTGGATATGAGTTTGGGATCAATTTGCTTTTTGTTTATATATTTCAAATAAAATTTGCAGATTAAATTTTGTTTAACACTCGTTTCTTATAGAAATAAATAAATATAACACAAAAATTAAATAAAATCTAAAATTAATATATATGATATAGAAATAATTATTGTTTTTAAAAATAAAATAGTTTTTCCCTGCCGAGCAATTTATATAGTGAAATTGAGTTATATTTTTTGAATTTTATCGAATATTAATAATTTTCAAATCATATTTAATATTTATTAGCTTTTTTGTAATTTCTGTTAGAGGAGGAAAACAAACTATGAAAAAATGAGAGGGAAAAAGCTAGAATTTAAAATTTTCAAAATTAATTACTTCAAAATATAAAAATTAATACTGTCAACAAATATGTTATTTTTTTATCACTATTAATAGGACAATATTCTACAACATTCCATCCCATCAATCCCTGTTGTAAAATGACATGGCTTTTATCAAAATATATGAACAAGATAAATTAAATTTTAAAATTTAATTTAATAGGATGATATTTAAATAAAATTTTTTAATAATTTAATAATAATAATATTAATGGGATGATAACATATAGAATAAATAAACATAATTTATCTATATATCTTTAACGAGATAATTCAAATAAGATTTGCAAAAATCTGTTTATACTATTTTTTCATAAAGATTTCAATTAAAAACTTGATTTCTCTTCACCCGTCGCCACCTTCCTCGTAACAAACCCGCCGACAACCGCCTCCCCCATCACAAGCCGTCGTCCCCTCCGCCGGCACCAACGGGATGAGGATGTTGTCCGCCTATTCATTCTTCCGACCGTGTGGGAAATCATTTGTAACATGAGATCAGTAGAATTTAATTAATTAATTCGATTCCATTACAAAATCTCATCCCAATTGATCCCGGATCAATTTACTACTTCAGGATGCTACGATCCAGACAGTCGACCGATCTTTTAATAAAAATAAATAAATAAAAGCAAAGCCCCCCGTGAATCAGAAAAAAAATATTTTTATTTTTTATTTTTCCCCAAAAACATTCACATCCAATGCACTGTAATGAAAAGACAAACAAAAGAAACACAGATGGCTGGCGTGTGTAGTTCAGCTTTAACCATGGAAAAGTCCATCAGATTGAAGCAAAAGAAAGAAATAAAAAAGCATTAATGAAACCATCGTACCTACCATGATGCTAACAATAAAATCCACAGGCAAAATTTGTGGCAAGTTGAATTTTTTTTTTTGAGGAAAAAAAAGTGTGGTCAAGAAAAATTCTTTAGTTGATTCCATCGCATCAGTTGCATTGCTCGTGACCTTCAGCTATAAAATTGAAATTCTCGATACGCAGTTTGGAAATCCCACTCGAGGCTTCCTCTAAATGATCAAGAGCTTATTGGGTGACACCGCTTGATTATACAGCAACTGGTTCGTTAACAGAAGACACAACGCCAGAATTAACCTGCAAAAACAAGCAGCAAGGACCCTACTATAAGCCCCAAGTAGTATTTTTTTTTTTTTTTTTAATTTCAATCTTTTGGGAACTAGATATCTCACGAACGAGTTTGTCCAATGTTTCTCAATAAGACTTGTCGAACCTGATTGGATTCAGCAGTGAACTATCGTAACACTCAGATGAATAGTAAAAAAAAAAAATGGCTTTTTCATTTATCATCAAGACAACATCTCATCCCATTTTTGTTTTAAAAAATATCCTTATTTTTGACTTTATTGTAGTAGCTACATATCATAACCGCTACAACATAAAACAAAAATGACTTAAATATTTAGTTACATAGTTGTAGCAACTATGAATTATAACTCCTACAATAGAATGTTCATGAGTTTTGACTAAAGCTTCTATATTTTAACAACTACAATTAATAACTATTACAACATAATATTGATGAGTATTGATCAAAGAAATATTCATGTTGTAGCAGTAAAGTTCATAACTGCTACAATATAATATTAATAGTGTTCATCAAAATTAAAGTATTAACAGTTATTAGTAGCTACTGTAACAGAAAACAAAGATATTTGACCTGTCAAAGATAATTAACAGTTCACTATTTTTTTATTGTTTGAATTTTTTTTATTGTAATAAAAATGACTTAAATATTTAATTACTCAGTTGTAGCAACTATGAACTAACTGCTACAGCATAATGTTCATGAGTTTTGACTGAAGATTCTATATTTTAGCAACTACTACTTATTAACTGTTACATCATAATGTTGATGAGTATTGATTAGCAGCTAAAGTCCATAACTACTATAATATAATATTAATAGTGTCCATCAAAAGTGAAGTAGTAACCGTTATGAGTCATAGCTACTATACCAATGCCGAAAACAAAGATAATTTTAGAAAGGAAAATGGGATGAGATGGGATGGGAAGTTGTTTTGATGATAAACGATAAACGAATGCACTTTTGACAATTTTAATAAAAGGGGTACCCTTTGATTTTTGTCCTTATTGTTTTTAAATCTGACTTAACTAGTCAAATTCAACAGTAAATTATTGCGTCACCATTAATTCTAGCCTTTCAATGTGCATATTGTTATAATGGAATGGAGCATGAAATCAAAATGACAATAAAAAGAGAATGATCATAATTCTTAAGTCTAACCAACGAAAATACGCATTCACCCAACATGCCCAGTTCAATCAATCGTCTAAGCTTGATCAGTTTCTGCTCATTTGACCTGCGCACTCGTTTTTTTATCTGTCTTAGTTTTAGAAATACTAACCTGATAAATAATATTATACTTAATAATGGTAGAACAAAGCTTTTTACCTCTTAAACTATAGATTACTGCATTCAAATATTGGAACAAAACAGTATTCTTTTGTTCAAGGCTGTTAAGTATTATTCAGAAACAACTTTTTTTATTTTAAAAAAAAAAATCTTTAGAGAAATCCGATAAGCAAATTGTTGCGATAAAATTTTCACTGATAACTGAATTAGGATTGTGAAGACAACTAAAGCATTAAATTATGTGCTGTGTTATCTACCAGAGATTATTGATCCTAAGATTAACACATGATCCATAAGACTAAGGAAACGGGTTATTCACAACACAACTAAATTGAAATGATAGTGTTTGCCGGGCAAGCAGAGGCTCTGGCCGGCTGGCACAGCCTTCGCCTTTGCTCGGCCGGAAAACGCTTCGCCGAACGGCTCTGACTGTGCCAGCCTCGCCTACCCCGGCGGAGTCTCTGCCTGCTCGGCACAGTCTCCGCCTGGGCGGAAGGCACATCGCACATGCAGATCTGAGGTTCGGAGAAGAAAAGAAAAGTCGACGACGATGATCTGCGACGAATTTTTATTTTTATCAAATTTGAAAATTCTCACAGAATAGCCTCTCTTTTCGATGCCCGATTGATGGACATATATGACTCGGAATGACGTGAAATCAGTTTCAATGGATTCCTAACAATTCCTTAAATATATAATTGCTATTAAATAATTTTTTATGGAATATATTTTTTCCCATGGAATTTATTTTTTCATGGAATATGCAAATAAAATATATTCATGAAAAAATTATTTAATAGCAACTATATATTCAGTAAATTTTCAGAAACTCATATAAACTGATTTCATATCATTTCGAGTTATATGGGTTCATCAACCAACGAATTTGAAATTCGTCGCATAATAGCCTCTCTTTCCCGATGTCGGTTGATGGGCCTATATAAATCGGAATGACGTGAAATCAGTTTCTATGGGTTCCTAACAATTCCCTGAATATATAATTGCTATTAAATAATTTTTTCAAGTAATATATATTTTTTATTTATATGTCAGTTATGTGCACCTAAGACTTAGTAATGTATTTTTATAAAGAGTTTTGAAATAGCTTCAATATACATATTTTGATATTAAAAGCACGTCGATTTGATTAA
>JBBPFP010933911.1:0-15141 GCA_037974795.1 Kaempferia galanga | reverse complement strand
TTGAGAAGATCTCCGGGGTACAATGGAGAATGAGCTATCCAACTGAATATGAAGCCTGATTAATATCGGAGAAGGACGTAAAGGAACACAAAATATACTTTCGGAGGACCCAGCCCAAGGATCCACAACAATACAAGACTCTGCATACAGAAACTTAGAGAATCTATCATGCAACAATACAAGACTCTGCATACAGAGACTTAGAGAATCTATCATGCAACAATGTCAGAAATACCGGACGACTATACTTTATAGTATATGAATGACTATATGAGGCTTGCTGCGAAGACCGGACGACTATATATGGGACCAAAAAATTCTGGCTCAAAATGCTTGGAGATTTGGGTAACTGAGTCAAAACGGCATTTGATGAGAAATACCCATGATTAACAGTTGGGGTAATACCAAGAATTCTTTTTACCTATAGAACAAGAATGCAAGGATGCAACCTTTAAAAGAGCGGCAAATATGTAGGAGTTTCTTAGCGAGAACCAAACTTTGTGTTACCTAGCTCCGTATATTATGTAAAAGGGCAAATTATCTCCTACATTAAGGTTTTGAAAGGTTACCTAGTGAGTGCTTGTTTGGGTCCCTACGATTTATAGAAGCATTTTTTCTGAGGTTCACTTTGTTGAAGGTGACCTCCTAGCATTTTTTCTGAGTTTCATTTTGTTGAAGGTGACCTCCTATTCTTGCCTCACTTAGAAACTTGATGTTTCAAACATTTCATTTCATAATTGGCATAATTTGGCTAATAATTCAAATTATCTTATAATTTTGATAATTCTGAGAACAAATCGAAAAAGTGTCTCCTTAGCAACTATGTATTTGAGTTGTGTTATTTACTTCACTACTTTATGGAGGTTCTGAACTGATGCACCAATCTTGTGAATTTTGACCAGATTATATCATCCATTGTTTTATAAAACAACTTAACAACCATGTATTAGAGTTGTATGCTCCTATGTTCTTTGCTTACCCACTTCGTTGAGGTTCTGTTAAGGAGCTTGATCAATGAGTTTTGATAAAACATCCATCAAAAAACTCGATACACTTGATCTGATGCCCCTCAAATTTGTTGAATTTGCAAGGAATTATATCATCCATGTTTTATCTGTTATGAAAAGGGTTCAGATGACTTTGTTGGACCATCTGATTGTGGAAATACATATAAATATAAAATAAGCCTTACTGCAATTATTTATTAGATGAACTCAAGTCCATCTCAGAATTAGTTTTCATGTATTTGTGTTACATATGCTTTTAGTTTGGCTCTTGTATCAATAATATAAAGTTTGATTATTGGAAATCACACCCCTAACCACATGATGTTGGGTCCCAATTCTTTTAAGTATAAGATAAGATTGTATGAGATCATTTGCTATCTCATTGAAGAACTAGGTTGACATTGGTACACCAGTCAATTGTAAAAAGTGACAAGAACAACAAATAGAGAAGTTCACACATAAAAATTCTTCCTTGGACACTAAACTCCGGTGCAATTTGAAATGGAAAAAACTATTTCATGCAAAGAAGAGTTAGTTTAAAAATTTTCATGCTACTTTCTTCTTTTTTCTTTGGATGTTAATGTCTTTTGACCACACTTAAATAGTATTACAATGTAGTTTGTAGAATCATTATTTGTTAGAAATGAAGAATTTGATTTTGGTACACATGGACAAGCAATTGACTAACATGCTTAAAGTTGAAAAGAGTAATTTTCTATCCCAACCTGATGCAGCACCCTGCTGTATGAGTCATTCACGAGGAGCATTATTCTGTATCTCTCAAGTCATGCCCTCTTCTATTGGCATTTTGGGATTATCTTTTTTGAGTATTCTTAGCTGCTC
Source organism: Kaempferia galanga (assembly GCA_037974795.1). Taxonomy (NCBI): domain Eukaryota; kingdom Viridiplantae; phylum Streptophyta; class Magnoliopsida; order Zingiberales; family Zingiberaceae; genus Kaempferia; species Kaempferia galanga. The sequence continues at coordinate 13,291 of JBBPFP010933911.1, read as the reverse complement.
TCTTTCCAAAAAGCTAGCTTGGATTTGCGTAGTTAACATGATATTTACTACTACAATCTTGCATTGAAAAATGTCTTTTGTGCATTTCGCCATTCTATAATGTTTGGGCACTTCACTTATTTGTTTTTCCTTTTTTTATTGCAAAAATTCATTTGTTCAAAATTCTTATCCTCTTGTTTTTAGGAATTTCATCTTTCCCAGACATATCATGAAGGCCTCTTGAAATTGCAAGATAAAGATTATATAAAAGCTCGTGAGCTTTTGGAATCAGTTTTAAAAGATCCTATTATATCAAGTGCTCAGGTAATTAAGATAAAAAAGTGAGTTTTTTAGTATCACTTGTGATGTGCTAAGATTTGTTTCTTTTCATTAGGTTGGTAATGTTCCTAGTGACCGGCATCTATTACAGCTAAGGTTTGTAGCCCATAATACTCTGAAGGCATGTATATAGAGTTTGCTAAACAACTCCTCTTACTATAATGGGATACTGCTAATATAATAATTTTATCTGTTCATTTTGAGCCAATTATTTCTAATGTAGAGTATACGAGATATCTAATTTGTGTCAGGGGAATGTGAAGGATGACGTGCATCAAATTAGCTGACATCATTTTTCTAGCATCTCCTAGTTGAGATTGAATAAGGAGGTGACCAATTCTTTGAGGTCATTGAGCTACATTGATTAGAATGTACAAGGGGGGATAGCCGCTAGTGTCTAATAGGAGAAAAATGGTTGACACCACTGAGATTGATTGATTAGGATTTAGGAGGGGCATAGCCACTCACGTCTAATAGGAGGGAAATGGTTGACCAGCCTGAAAAACAGAAGAGTTTATGTTCTTTGTTTCATGCTTGGATTTTTTCTAATGCTATCACGCTGGTAATTTTTAAGTGGTTAAATGGTCAAAACCATGTAGAAAATTTAAACATGCTTCATCAAATAGAAAACTTGCTGGTTCCAGTTTTGATTGGCTGATTCTTAAAAGTTTCAATTTTTTTGGCTTCAACTCGATCTGAACTTACACTAGCGCCAGGTTCATTGAATTAAACCACCATGTTGGGGTATCGTTGTTTTTCTGATGATTTATTTACTGCAGATTCTTGTCACTGAAGAATCTTGCAACTGTCTTCCTTCAACTAGGCCCTATGCATTATGAGAATGCACTTCACTGCTATCTCCAAGCTACTGAACTTGATGAGACTGACTCAGTTGTTTGGAATCACCTGGGAACGTTATCTTGCAAAATGGGTTTGTTGAGCACTTCAAGATGGGCCTTTGAGCAAGGACTATTATGCAGCCCTAATAATTGTAAGGCTACATGATGCTCCTTGTAGATAGAGGTTCAATGAATGTATCAGTTTGTTGTAGATTTATATTTCATTTTCCAATATGATTGTAATTGCTTTAGGGAACTGCATGGAGAAATTACTCGAGGTACTGATAGCCATTGGGGATGAGGTTGCATGCCTTTCTGTAGCAAATCTAATACTTGGACATTGGCCATCACATTCTCGCGCTTTGCATGTCAAGGAAACTATTGAGGATTCAGAGCCAGTCAACTGTAAACCATTTGCAGCTCGTGGTATCGATAAGTTAGAACCCAAACATGTCAGACTTGAATTTCCTGAGAAAAGAAAATTGGAAGACAATGAAATTAGCAATATTAGTAAATGCAAAAAACGCAAGCTAGCCATAGAACTGCAGTTGATTGGAGCAACATGGTCAGCCCTTATAAATGCAATCCTAGGCATCTTTCATCAGTCAGCTACTGAAGGTTCTGTGCCGGGGTTTATTGATGATCATGACTGCAGAAGAAATGAAAATTCTTCTAGTAGGCCTGGAAAAGGATTATCTGGTGATGGAACCTCTAGTTGTAGGAGCTTTGGAATCCAAACCATTGAGAGCATGGGTAAGTTTGCCGATGTGAAGATAGATATTCACTTGAATGAATTTCCAGAGATTACTATTGATCCTGCTAAAGGGAAAGATCAAGGCTTGTCTCCTGTTGGTGGATCTGCATCACTGGGTTTCCATGTCCTGGAGAAAACAGCAATAGTCAAAGAAAAAGATAGCTGTACAGATAGAGAACATCCCCAAGAAAGGCGAAGCACAAGAATTGAAAGGCTTAGAAGTAGGAAATCAGGTAAAGAAGAATCAGAAGCCAGTGGTAAAAATCAAGCAAATATTGTCTTTCAGATTTTGGAGCCCTTTGTCTTACGAAGGTCAAGAATTGAAGATCAACCTTGTACATTCACTTCTGATGGTACTTTCCCTGACTATGCCACTTATAACTCTGAAGTTGAACATAAGGATGTTGTGCAATTTGTATATAAAATTTCCAAAAACTCTGGAGCTCATCATGTTGTTCATTTGTTGTTGGAAGAGGTTGCCTACAAGCATATTCCTTTTCAGGATAGTTTTGTCAAGTTGCTGGAATTAGAAAAGTTGACTAGAAATTGGGGTCAGGATCGGTCTCCATTATGCAGCTTATTTCTTGCTGAGATATACTATGACCTGGGATCGTGGGTTGCTAACAGATCAAAACAGTTGGAGTATCTTTCTGAGGCTTCTTATCACCTTTGCAAAGTTATTGAGTTGGTAGTTTTTGATGGTACAAATGACTTAATTGGTACAGACAATCATTTGAGCAATACCCAAACTATGATGGAGATGAATGATATTAAAGGAGGATCATTGCTTGCAGATGACAAGGTTGAGAAACAAAATATGTTTTTGTCAAACACTTCTGGAAGTAGTGTAGGAGAAGCAAACTTGGGTGATTCTCTCTTGCAGGAAAAAAATGAGCATAGCTCTACTATAACAGATGATACTGCTTTTTGGGTGCGGTTCTTCTGGCTAAGTGGTAGACTCTCCCTTTTTGAAGATTCCAAGGCAAAAGCTTTCAATGAATTGTGTATCTGTTTGACACTTTTGCGGAATAATAAGAAATTGGAAGAGGCTTCTGATTTTGTCGTTCTTCCTCATTGCAAGCTCATGAGCTTAATAACTGTTGATAGAATCCTCCATGAAATTAACTTACTGAAATTGGACTCATTACTAGGGAAATCTTCTGATGAAATGATGGATAAAGGAATGTTCATGGAATGCATGAATATGCTCTCTCCTCTTCTGCTGTCTACTAAAGAGGTGTATCTGGATATTGTGTTTGGTCCCCTGAAAGAAAAAGATAGAAATATGCCTATGGAGTTATCTGCACTAAATCTTCTTATTTCAGCATGTGAAAAGACAGAACAGATGGATCTTCAGGTATATCTAAATTGTCACAGAAGAAAACTTCAAATGTTGACTGTTGCAGCTGGTATGGAATCTCCTATATTATCAAGGGGAAAAAATCTACTGCTCAAATCTTGCGGTGCTTTTGAAGTTGACTTGGCAGATCCACTGAACAAAAACTGGAAAGTTCTGGTTTTTGAAGAAGTAAAAGATATCTCTCGAACTGTAACTCGTGTGAAGAATTTTATTGATCAAGGTGGCTATAACGTGAGTTGCTTGAATATTTAATTATGGATTTAGCTTTGACCTTGTTTTTTTGGTTGATAAAAAATGAAATTAAAAGTAATTTTTATTAGTCAATGTTTGAGTAAATATTCAAGGCTTGAATTGATTTTGTGAGTTCAAATTCCATGTCGAGGAGCTTGGTTTCTATGATAGTCAGCATTCCGGTGACAGAAAGATATTCCTCTGCGTTCATGGTGGCACTGGTTTGTGTCAACTAATTAAGGTGTCCTATCCTTTTGGACTGTAGGAATTTGGGGCACCTGATAATCCTCATTACCAATTTTCAATGCAGATTAGCATCTATCTGTTTTTGTTTCTTTCTCAACATCATGCAGAGCTTGAACTATTTGACTATTTTATTTGCATCTATGGTCTCTAGATCTGCACATAGGATTATTCATTCCAGTGGTCAAGTGCATTTGATTATGGTGCACTACTAGAATGTTTTCTTTAGTTATTAGAACAATGTCAGTGTCTTTTAGAGGTCTTGCACATATATTTTATGGGGCTTCATATCTTTGGCTGCACGTTTGTGTCAATGTACAGGAAAACAATACTTTTTTTCCACCATTCAAAGGTTCATTAACTGTGTGGGAGCAGTTCAATGTGCATGAAAACAAGTGCATCACAATTTTAATCTTTTATCCTTCTATTTTTACCTTCTTGCCGAGGTGAGTGTTCAGTAGGTTCAAGAAATACCATAGACTTTCTTCTTTTACCATTCGAACCTCTAGTGACATAATGAAATTTTACTATTTTGACATGAAGGGCAATCTTTGCGTATTTTCTAGTGTGCTTTCTAGTAGATTTCAAAACTGTGCAATGCCAATAAGCTTCTGGTCATTCTTTATGAAATTTTCCCTAAATTTGATCAGTGAATGCAACCAGTCCATTAGAGATTGATCTGTGAGGTTCTTGTTGCAGCTAGCTAGCCTATCCTGCAAATCATGTTCCTTTTGGCTTTACCACAGTCAGAGACAACCCATTGCAACTTGTTCATTTTGTACTTATCAAAATTGTTCATTTTGTTCAGGAAATAATGCTTCCTTGTTGTTGGGAGTAACCACATCATTTCAATGTGTCGATGATATGGCTTAAGTTTTGTGATTTGTTATTGCATATCTAGTATGCAAATAGTCATGATGATATGACTGGATAGTGCACATGATGCTTGAGGAGCTTGTTGACTTGATGAGATTGAGTTGTGGACTTGATGATCATAGATATCATGTGCTCGAGGTTAGAGACTAGGATTGAGTAGAATGAGGAGTTCGATGGACTCAGTCGGATCAAGTTGTGGAGGTGGCAATCACGGAGATCATGTGCTCGAGAGCTTGGCTTAGATTGTGTTACTTCATTGAAGCTCAGGTTCGGTGGATTTGAGAGTTGGAAACTTAGATTGAGTATTAGATTTGGAGTTGTGGACTCATATTTGAGAGCTTGCCTTGGATCAGTTTGCCACACTTGAGCTGACTTCGTGTACTTGAAGCTAGAGGCTTGGGTCAAGGTCTTGCTTGTATTAGGTTACCACCACTAGAGCATGGAGAGGAGCTTAGTGGATTTGAGGAGATGAAAATCTTGAAGCATGAGATCCATGACAGATATTTTTAGTGGCTATAATTGTTTGCCTTTGAGCATATAACACCATTATGCGGCGATTGCCTAGTAATGGGATGGGCACCCAAGTCATATCTTGTCGATTGTCTGTAGTCTTAAATCTTTGCCTGAGCTTACAATGGTTTGCAAATGAAATCCTTGTTTAAGGTCAAACATAGGATACCTTGTAAAATCTCATTAGTCAAGTCAAGGCTTGAGTGTTGTTTGTAGAACTATACCACCTTATTATCTTTCACCCTTTAAGGGGTGATAATAGTAAAATTATTTAGAAGCAATGCATTAGACTCATTATAGTCTATGGAGTAAGCAAGGAGTTTCTAAACCACGTAAAATATTCTTTTTTCATTATTGTGTCTGTATTTCTCTTATTTTCATTTTTGTTACATATTCTTGACACAAATGAAAGAGACACGAGCACTTACCGTGACTAAGTGTTAGATTGTTTTTCTATTTATGTGAGTGATCGAGATTTTATTATTTGCCGTCTATTTGTCCTCTCTAGTTGAAGCACCTTTGACCCTAACATTTGGTGTTAAAGTGGGGTGCTCAATCGTTTGGACCCTCTTGTTTAAGAGAAAATAATTGACTATCAAGAATTCAATTTTATCCACCTAAGTTGAGGGAGATTTTTTTTGCACATTGCATCACGTGGATGGAAAGGACTTTAACACAAGGCATGCAATTGACAAGGGATATGAGCCACTAAGGGATTAGGATTGATACCTCATTAAAATGGATAGATGGAAGCAAAAGGAACCATTGCATAGCTGATGGAAAAACTATATGCTTTGATGAGTTTCTTACCTAGTCTAGAGCAACAAAAGGTTGAAAAATATAAATGCGTGAATGACCTATGAAACAAGTCAATAACTGAGATATTCTAAGAAATACTCTTAATAGATTTTTAAATTGTAGCAAAAAGTGATTATGCTCACCCAGTCGCCCCTCACAACCTGCCCCATGTTATGTGAAGGGAGGTAAATCACGGGGTCGGCTTATAGCCGACCGCCAAGTGGCTAAGGGATGAGAAGAATTTTTCCCTGAAGGCATGCGCTTGCCGAGAATTGATCTCTGCCCCATTGTAGAAAATCTACCATTCTCTGTTTTGATAGATTGCTAAAGATGCTACAGTGAGCTTCAATAGTTGATCCATACAAGATGCTACAATGAACTTCAATAGTTGATCCATACACAAAATCAAAGGACCTATGAGCCATTTCATTGGAGGATATGTTTTGCAACCATACAATTGCACAAGGCTAAGCACATTAGACAAGGGAATTACATTTGTAGCAAAACAACAAAGTAAAGACTATAATTCTACATCACCATTATTATCATCTCCTCTTTATTGTTGGAAAGTGATGAAGAAACTCAAATTGCATGCATATGAGATAGGAAATGAAGAAAGATACAAAGTGGAGAACAAGTGAAATAAAAAAAAATGCTCAAGGATAGAAGAATAATCTAGCAAAAGAAGAAATTAATTACAAGTTTTAATTGCTATGTAATAGCTCTCAAGTTGAGATAGAAAGAAGGGGGCAATCGGAGCTACTTGGAACAACACATCATTCTTTGAAGAGAAAGAAAGGCAATGGGGAAGAAATATCTAGCTTTTATGGTAAAGGACAGAATTTGGCGGTAAGCTCTACCGACGAGGAGATAAACATTAGTGAAAGGGGAGCATCACTCAAAAACAATGAAAAGTCGATTATTCCTTTGTAGAAGAACTTTTTCATTCTATTGCTACTCTAACTAATTCATTCAATAAATCTAAGATTAACAACAATGACCTTAAGAAATAAGTAAATAAATGGCTTCAAATACCTTGACATGATCATAGGAAGCTAAAGGATAAATTGTACCAAAGCTGGCTTAGAATTTAAATCTAAATTTCAGGAAAAGACTAATGCATCATTAATTGTTAGAAATCAACCAAACAACAAATCAAATGTACATTTCTAGGAATGCCATTAAGAAAGCAAAGAGGTGGCTAGAAAATAGAATTCCAAAAAAGTATTTAGTTGACCAAATTGGGCCCAATCTATTTTGGATTTCAAAACGATGAGTTCTAGTGCATTAAGGAATGGGAGAAGAATGAAATGGGGAAGAATGGTTAGATTCTACTGTGTGAGTATGTTTTTGAAGATTTATTTGTAATTGCTTGAGATGGATAATTAGGACATTTGTTTGATATTCATACTATATTGGTTGATTCATGTTTGATGTGTTATATTTACATGCCTTGTATTTATATGCCTTAGTTATGTTTGATGTGTCATATTTGCATGATTGATTGGTTTGAGTGCCTAGGTGTATACATAAATGCTAACTTGTTTTATTGGCACATAATTGATATATATAGGTTTGTCACTTAGTATCATTCTGGATGTATCATAATTGTCCATTCATAAGTTAGATGCATGTAATTTAGTTGTTTACATGCTATCAAATGTTCAAGAATTAGTAATTCATTATAAATTGGTCATATGACATGTAGAATGACACATAATTAACATTTTTGAAGCCTCTAATTTTGTTCCAAAGTCATAGTATATAATGAATATGCACGAGGACATATTTTTCATATGCGTAAAGCACTTTAGACTCGGGGGCGGATCTAGGATTTTAGATTTGAGGGGGTCGGACGAAAATAATTATTATACGTGATATATAACTTTCAATAATAAAAATATAATAATTAAAGAAATAAATAGAATATCAAAGTTAATATTAGTATATTATCAAAAGAGGAAAGTTAAAAGTTACATAAAAGATATATACAATTAAGTATCAAATACAATTCTTTAATTAAAATGAATTCGACATTTTTAAAATTTTTGAAGTCTTCAATGATAGCTTTCATGCTCATATTTCTAGCAATTTCTCTCTAAATATATATCATTAACGCGTTTGATAGAAAAATATCTTCCATATATAGATCCACGTGGTGGCCTGGTTTTTTGATTTACTCCTCAGAACATACATATGTGCTCATACCGTGAGTTAAGCCTCCTTGTGCCCCTCATTAATGTTACTAGAGCCTCTTTGACAGACTCAATCACTCTCTTCAAGTCACCTCCCTCACTATCTTTTCGTAACTTTTAACTGAGAAGTTAAAAGTAATTGTTAAATAGGCAAGATGGATCATCTAACTAATGATATGTGAGCCTTGATGATATTAACAATCAAGAGAAAGGAAAGGTAGAACTTTGAAAGGGTGGAACTCATGGTTTGCCGAGCAGATGTTATGCCTAAGTTTGATTGGATTGATAGCTGATGTGGTAAGTGGAAATAAAACTCATGAGGGTTCTCTAGGACATTAATTATATTATGATGTCAAATATAATTATTTTACAAATATAAGGTTTATATATATATATATATAGGTTTTTTCTTCTGCGGACCGTCCCCTATTTAGGGTTTAGGGGTTGGGTTATAGTATTAAGCACAAAAAACTTTTCAAATTGCAAAAAAATTCTAGGTGCTCACGGGGTGTGTGGCGTAAGATATTATACAAAAGTTGTTATTATGATACGATCCTTCCAAGCAATCTAATACTGCATGCTAAACCTATTATACTATTTCAGTAGGAAAAAAAGTGTGAATTAAATTGTAAATTTATTCAATTAATAAATTAAGAGGAATTTTTAGGATTAATTAGATGAAATTGAATGGTAAAAACAATTAATTATTAGAGAAAATGTGAACACTAATGAATACTTGCTCTAAATTTACCGTTTGTTACAAGTGAAAAAATCATTAATTTGACCAATTTTTAATGAAAGCATGGCAAAGGAGAAAGAGAACCAAATATCTTGCTCAGTACTCTATCTCCGTATGTATATTAATGAAGCTAGCAGCAAGCACTTGACGAAATCCCTGCATAATTTATTTCTCCGCGTTTTCAACTGCTTCGAGTGAAGGTTTAAAGTAAGAGCAGTGATAGAGTTCATATTCGTCATATAGTCGTTGTCTTCTTCTTCCTCTAGTTTTGATCAATTATTTCATAGTGCTTTGTTTGTTGACTAGTTCGTTAATCTGTGCTTTCTTTTCTTCCGATTTTGGTATATCCACCCAACTTTAGTATACTTGCATGCAATAATCTTTAGTTTTTTTAGTATCAATTAAACATTTTTGAAATTAAGAACCTACCACTTATAGGAATCCAATCAACTTAGCGGTTGACTATTGGACTTAGCACTTGACGAAACTTATAATAGTCAATTGAATGCTCTTACTCGATCAATTGGAATTGCCGTGCTAGTACCAGATTGAATGTTTCATACTTATTATGCCTTATTTCATGCCTTTGACTATTGTATGTTTTATATAATCTTGTGGTAACATGGTTAGACCTATTTGACCATTGATAGCATGTAAAATATGATATATGACACAGATGAACCCTATATATGTGTCTTAACACTTAAAAGTGTTGATCACTATGTATTACATTTTAACCATATGACCACAGTAAGAAGAAATTTTTTATCTTAGATTTTTCATCATTCTTATATATAAGTTTTCTCATTTTTTGATCAATCATTAATATGCTTGTCATTATTATATTTCTTCAAATGGGAAATGTGAATTTGATATAAAAAATATGCATATGTATAAATTGCTTTAATGTTTACATGTATTGATCACCATGTTTGATTGTTAATTATTGTGATCATGCTTGTATATCCTTATTTATTGCAAGTTTAATATGTTTGGATGTGTGACAAATAAGAAATATTAAACCTTCTACAAATCAGGCTTATTTGAAAGGTGAAATGTAGTTTAATTCAAGGGTGGTTAGAATGGATTGAAGGGAGCTTAGGTTGAGCGGAGTTTTGAGTTTCTAATTTCCTTGTTAATTTTCATTCATGGTTATTGTATCTCTAACTTAAATTGATTTCTAAACATAAAAAAGAGTGATTGTTGGGGAAGCAATCCTTTTGGTTGAGCTTAACCACACTATTTTGATTTAAATTAGGTGTTTTTTTAGATTTATATTGTAGTATCACACTCACCCAGGCGCTCCTTACATATGTTAAGTGGGTAGTCATGACAATTCAATTGGATAATACACATGGAGCTCATGGGGTTTTTGGACTCAATGAGATTAGTTATTGACTTGGGAATCATTAAGATTGCGTGCTTGGATGCCTAGATTTTGTGTAGCAAAGAGCTGACAAATTCAACGGGATTGAGTTGTGGATATGATGATTATGGAGATTATGTGCTCGAGAGCTTGGCTTGGATCAGGTTGATGGAATTAATAGTTGGAGGCTTAGATCAGAGTGTTGAACTTAGTCATGGAATCCTGGACTCAAGAGTTTGATTGTATTGAGTTGCCTTGCTAGGGCTCGATAAAGAGCTTGGTGGACTTGAGAGCTAGAGGTTTGGACTAAGGTGTTGCTTGGAGCAGGTTGCTGCACTGCACTGAAGTTTGGAGATGAGCTCTCTGGACTCGAGGATCTGAAGTCTTGGAGGCATCAGAGCCATGAGTGATTACGTCGACTGATTGCAATATTTTGGTTAGATGATCCAAGAGCTTTGACAAATGTCGAAGGCTTTAACATTTGTAGTAATTTAGTTTCTCTTTGCTTTCATTTCATGTCTAAGGAGAGGAGGAGTATATTTGTGAGAGAAATCATTAACCTTGCTAAGGTTAAGATTGTGATAACTTATGCAATCCCATTGGTTGGGTTCAGCTTTGAGTTTTGTATGTAAATGTTTATCTCATTACCTATTGTGAAGTGAGAATAATGGAGCTATTTGGGGGTGACACGCTGGATGCATTCTATGGTGGCAAAAGGCGATGTGCTAGCCCTCAGCGCCCCGACGACCCGACCCCGGCTAACACGGAGGAGGTAAATCACTGGAGACTACTAGTCATTAGGATAGGGACCAGCACATACGGGAAGCTTTTAACTCGGGTTCGCCGAGTTTTGAACCCCAGATCTGATGGTGGCAACACGCATGCACTAGCCACTAGCCACACCCGTGGGGTCACTGGATGCATTCTAAGCCGTGGAGTAGGAGCGGAGTCTCTGAACCACGATAAATAGTCCTATTAGCGTTGTGTCTTTATTTATTTTATTTTTTTCTGCATATATTTGATACAGATGGAACACATGCGAGCAATCTCGCTGCTAATTCTTGGATTATTTTTGCAATTGTGCAAGGAATCAAGATTTTGGGTGTTAGCCAGACCTTTATGACTTGGCAAGGGTAGCTTAAGGGCATGAGTTCATGTCTGGTAGCTCAAGTCAAGGGCATGAGTTCATGTCCTTTGTTTGAATGAGGTTTGATGTTTGATTAGTTGAAGCCTCAATTCTTTAATCTAAATTGAGCTAGAAGGCTTGTTTGAATGACCTTGTGTGTGTTTTTCATCTCATTCAAGAACTTTCCTACCCATCAAAGGGCATGGAATGTTTTCCTAGGCAAATCAAGGGCAGCTCAAATCATGGGAGTTGCAAGTCAAGGGCTCAAGGGCGGATCAAGTCAAGGTAAGGTAGGCTAGCTCAACTCAAGGGCATGCCCGGAAACTCAATCAAGCCAAGGGCATGTCTGGTAGTCACATAGGGGCTGCTCAAGTCAAGGGCATGAGTCTCTTTGTTTGAATGAGTCTTGAAGCCTCATTTCTTTAATCAACATTGAGCTAGAAGGCTTGTTTGAATGTCCTCGCATGCCAAACTTGCCAGAAGCAGAACCAGAGCTCATAAGGTTACAGGTACCAGCTTTCAATAATGAGTTTGAAGTCCCTACTGATGACTAACTGGAAATCTCACTTTCACCTCTCCTAAAGCTAACACATTTCTGGACTATCACTTCCCTAACTGAAAACAACAAATCATTCAAACATTAGTCTCTAACCTGAAACTGTCTGTTCCACGTTCCACACTTGAATGCTAATTACTGGAGGATTTTCAAATACAAACAGCCATTTGTATGCTGTCTTCTGATCAGTTATGATGAGCTCTCAAATACTTTAGTTTATGATATCTAGATTGCTCAATAGGACTTTTACTAACTTGAACATGGTCATCATGATTTTTTTTTCTTTATTTTTCTTTGCTTGAATGAATTTATAAGCGAGGCTATATGGTGCATACCTACCTCATATTAGTCTATATTTGTTTAAATAATATCTTTCCTACAATCAATTTAATTGCAAAACAGTTGCAAGTATTTGGTGCAATTTATCTAAGTTGTATGTACCTTTAGTATCTTTCTAATTTTGTAGCTGGCTATAAATTTTGTTTAGTTCCTTGTCCGTAAGGTTGTCTTTCTGCCAATTTACTTTTTACACTATTGTTGTTTCCTTTGATTCCCGATTTCATGTTTTCTTTTCCTTATCCAATTTTAGTCTGGTTTTTAGATTGTTTTTCCCATCTACAAAAGGCAATAAATGATTGTGAATGTGCCTCCTGTTTTTCTAGTCCACCATAGAATGAGTAATGCAAAGATCATTTTTGAGGGCATATGTGATAGCAAATTGACACCGTCTTTACTTGCAGGATGATTTCAGTTCCTTGGTTTGTGTTATATCAGATATTCAATTGCTGCTCCTGACAGTTATGTGCAGTGCAATAAGAACAATTGTCGGCCAAAAGTTTTTGAGTTCAGTAACTTCAGGTCAAACTGATCAACTGGAGAGCTGGTGCCTGGTAGATGCAGCCACTGCGTTTTGCAAACTCCAACACCTTGACTCTTTTGTCTCTATCAAAACCCAAGTAAACTCTGTGCACTCACGAAAATATTCAGGATAGTTCTTTTCTCCTCTTCCCATGTCACTGGTTTTCATTCATTTTGATATCATAGGTTGACCTAATTGTAGCTGTTCATGATTTGCTTGCGGACTTTGGACTTTGTTCTTCTGGTAGGGACGGTGAAGGGGAGGAAGGCAAATTTCTGAAGTTTGCAATTAAGCATCTTTTAGCTCTAGATGTAAAATTAAAACAATTGACTGGTATGTGGAAAATATATAAACTGAAATGCACCAGTTTTCATAAAATAGACAGAAAAATTCTAACCACAAGATGGTTGACTTATATTTACTTTTAGGTGCAAATGGACAAGAGGAACCTACCTCTCCACGTAAGCACCCTCAAGAAATTGTCTCTGATTGCAATGTCACTTATGATGAAGGTGAAAAGG
>JBBPFP010933707.1:0-15154 GCA_037974795.1 Kaempferia galanga | reverse complement strand
GGGTACCACGCAATCCGTTTAGATCTATTTCAGTTGCCAATGAAATGGAATACGGGGAACTCTCCGTCTAAGTGGTTAATCCGACGAGTCAATTCTCAATGCGATGCTGCTATCCGTTCGACGATCCTACTTCTGATGTCACCCTCGCCTCTCCCTCCCAGTGGAATGGAATATCCCAACTATTCTCTATCCAATTCCGGAATTGATCATGAAAGATTTTTTCTTGAGATGCCGATAAGGAACAGCCAATTATAGAAGCGGGTGGCAGGGAATGGGAATGAAAGCACTCCTGTGATAGCAAAGTATAGAGATTATTTAGAGCTAGGGGCAGGCCATCTATTCCTGCTTGACTTTCTTAAAAGATGCCTTAGATCTCTTTCTCGTTCGAGGTGGGAGTAGGCAGTTCTCTATGAACTGGATGTTGAATTCTCAAAAAGATGATAGGAATAAAAACCTGCTACTAGTCGAGCAAGGGAATCTGATCTCAAGACGAGGCTTTTTAAAAAGGGGCATGGCAGTGACTATAGCTGGGAACTTCTCCCCCCTCTTAGAGGTGTGTGGGCCAAAACTCATTGAAATGAGACTCCGATCTGCCCGAACTTAGTCCAGTCCTATTAGAGATGGAGGCGAATCAAGCAACTCTTATAGATGGATGGGATAGGATAGGAAGGAAGAACCACTGATAGCATTTGCAGCTGCTTTTTTCCGATCGATATACAAGGGGTTGGACGGTACGGTTCTTCTTTCCGTTCCCACAGCCGTGGCAAGAAAGGTTTATTCTCCAATAGCAGGTGCTACTGAGGGTAGGGGCCCACCACTTTCTACTTTTATTATAAAGGGAACCCACCCACCATCCTTATTTGGAGATTCATTCATTTCTCATTCTTTTAAGAAAAATTCATTCATCTCGATGCACTGTGCTTTATTGCTTCTTCCCACCCTCCACCCATGGAATCGAATGAATTTGCATTTGTTTTCTCTCGCGGTCATGCCTTTCTCATTTTTGCTATGGACTTTATTTAGGCAGAACCACTCCGAAAGGTGACTAAGAAAAGGGCTCTGCAATCGCATCCTATTACTGTACACGTTGATAATCTTGTATATTAACCGAGACTACATCCGCACTCGCCCGAGAACACGTACGTCCTCCCTGTAATTGTCTTGTGTTAGGGTTGAACGAACATACTCGATATGCCCGCATGTCGAGAGTTAACTCCCTCTCTCTCAGCTAAGGAAAGAGATAGATAGATAGATAATTCATGTACTTCGCTATTTCCTGCGGATCTATCGTATCGTTACTTCTCTCTGATTGTAATTTCCCACATGCCGTACTATACCGCTCAGGAAAACAAACAAGAACCAGGCTAGGCTACTCCTCTTCCCCTTTCTGAATCAACTTGTCCTTGCGCTTACCACTACCACTTCTTAAAACTTGCGAGCGAGTGTCGATCGCTCCTTTGCCTGGGCAAGATCTGACGACTCCTGCCCCAAAGATGGCGGGTTACGAATTCAGACTAGCTACTGTCAAAGAGGCCAGGAACGAGCTTCTGCTTTATCTAAAGAAAAAACCTCTTCCTGATCAGCGGATTCAGAGCGATCAGGTGAAGCCCCCCCTTCTCGTTGAATGACCGGCCCATTCTTATTCTTAGACTTGGTGAACTCCTGTCGCGATGAATTAAACTCCGTTCCATGCCCCGCTGCTTGTCAATCACATCGGAAATTGGGTCGGCGAAGACCTCTTTCGGCAAAGAATTATACCACAAAGCCCCAACTAGGTACTACCACTTATAGGAGTCTTCTTTGCTAGTAGAATGCCTCCTACGAGAAGAAAGAATAGTGGGATGCTCAGGCTCTCGTTGGACGTGACAGTCAGTTACAGTTGGTAAACTAACGAAGGGAAGAATTTGATTGAATCACAGAATTGAATCGGGTCTCTTCGATTCCTCGCTGCATACTTCAATGGGAAAGGAAAAAAAAGCTTTGTTGCGTGCTCCAAAGGGTGTGGTTGCAAGATCTCGCTTTCAGTTTGAAAATGTGTACTACGCTTCCTTGTACAATAGCTCACTCCCTCAAGAATAGGAGCCAATAATAGAGCGCACATCAGAGACTACTCCCCTTTTAATAATAAGGCAGGGTTTTCCAAAGCCCCTTTCTTAAGAGATAGAGCAATCCTCACTCGTCAAAGCTGACCAGTACAAAAGCATGTGATCCGTCCTCGTTTACGTACCCCACTGGCTTCGTCGTACCCTTACTACTCCTCGTTCACTGGCTTCTACTTGTCTTTTACTGGCTTATTTGTACCCAGCTACATGATGGAACTCCCCTCGGCCAATCCTCACTCGCCAGCTCCGTCCTAGCTTAGAAAAAAGATGTTTGGCTGAACCCCTATCTCTTGATTGATCTGATCAGACGCTTGCTTTTCCCGCGTGCTTGTTCTCTTGATATTATTTCTACAACTATAGATTTGGAGCCAATCAGGTATCACCGCGTGTCAAACTGTGTCAGGCGGGAGACAGAAGGAATATTCCGCTGATTCCTTTCCAATGAGAACTAGACACGCGTCCCATATCCCCATGTGCTTTCTTTGGTTAGTCTATGATTTATGAGTTGGACTGTTCCTCCATGTGTTTGTCTTTGTGTGGTTTTTGAGCTAGGAGCGCTTAGAATTTCAGTTCTACTCATATACTATCAAATAATAGCTAGCTACTAACAAGGGGGACTGTTGTCTGACTCTTTTCATGAATCTTATCTTATACTAGTAAATAGGGTAGGGGCATTATATTTGATTTGACTTTATCTTAAATTTGTGGATAGAGATTTGTTTCATAATTAAAAGAGGTAAACAATTTACAATTATTATTAATTATACTTACATAAGTAAGAGTTTTTTACGATACTATTTATCTCCGGGCCTGTCAAGCCTGCTTTCCTCGATGAAAGCCCACAGAAGGGCCAAAGCACAACAAGCCTACCCATCATCAAAGCAGGCTCAAGTCCATGCAAGAAGGCCCGCTGGATCTATCCAAATTCAAAGCCCGCCAAAGGCCTCACATTCAATCATGAAAAGGAAGGATCCGAGCCCATCAAAGACTCTTCTACATGAAAGGATCCGAGTCCATCCAAATAGCCCAGAAAATGACAGCCATCAAAAGGCCTAAGCCCATATAGCCTCGGCCTGACCAAATGATGTTCAGCGGTCTAGTCTAAACCCAAGTAGCTGTGGCCCATGATCCAAAGGACCCGCAAACAGGCAATCATGCTATCCTTACCTTCCAACCAACCCTTCGATTCCGCTTCTGCAGCAGTATATAATCTCGGTCCCTTGATGCCCGCAGCTCAATCTGTTTTGCAGTGATGGACGGCGCAAGAATCCGCGGGGCAGCGATGCTGCTTTTGATTTTTCTTGTCGCGTCGTCTCTGGGCGGCGCCTTCGCAGTCCGGGATTTTCGAAGGATGAATCCAGTGGTTCCCGCAGCTCTGTCGCGGAAGGGGGCCGCTTTCTTCCCCCCTGCCAGTTCCACCATCAGGGCCCAGCAAGCAGCAGAATTCTGTTCCGAGGCTGCCTTTCATTCCAGCAACAGTAGTATATGGTTCGAAGCGCCTTGTTCCATCCGGCGCGAATCCCCTCCATCACTAGTATAGTGGAAGTGTTATTTGTATTGCAAGAATTAATAAATGTACGAACACAAATAATGAGCAGACCAGCCCACTTTTATATGTGGGTTCATCTCATAATTTCTTTTTGTTTTGAATAAAGAAGCGCGTGAACTTTTAGTGTAAGGCAGGTCTTTTTCTCGGGGAAAACACTCTTTCTCGTGAGCAGGTTACGTTAGTAAATGAACTCTCACCAGTCTCGGTTCTCTATTGAGTCAATTTCGACTTAACATCAATCCCTGCTCGCTCGGGTTCTTTGACATCGATGAAGCCTTAAGAAAGAGGAACTTCAAGATGAGAGAGACCAATGGATCCCACTCACGAGGGAGCTGGCGAGCTGTCTTACTTGACCGAACAATCGGTACTGATAGGACTCTAATTCTTTCAGAACCTTTACTTCAAAGTAGGCGGTAGGCAGAGCTTGGTAGACAGCTTGACTAATATATAAATATATATAAATCATATCCGGCATAAGACAACTATATCAACTCGATCTTGAATAAGACCAAGCAATAAATAGGTTTAAGGGGAGCGGTCGATAGGCTCAATACAAAGGAGTAAGAGTTTTGGGTAGAGCTTTCTAGCTGACTAAGGTCCTTCGTTTTGCCTTTGCAACATCCATTGATTCTGACTATGTCGATGAAAAAGACTAAAGTATGACCTGGAACCCTACCACTAGAGCTTGCTTTGCTTGAGGCGAGAACGGGAAGAACAACTGCAGCTTCTTTAGGGCTATCTCGCGTACTCTTTCGAATGGAGGGAAATCCCATCGCCATTCGACTCACTTCTACGATCTGACAGAGGTGGTGAGTACACTGAAATGAGTTAGGGTAGTTTACCCAAGGGAAATGCTATTGTAAAATGCCCTTAGACAAGCGTACTCTGTAGCTACTGCTTTTTACCTCCTTGCTGTCCTAGTCTCCCTTTCCGCTTCCGTCCTTTCTGCTTACTACCTATATCACAGAGGTACCTCACTCTATCTTCTTTTGGGCTTGGTGAGATAGGAATGGGTGAGAACATAGCTATTCTTTCAATGTTCTGGGGATTGGGCACTGAAGCCCTAAAGCAAGGGACAGGAGCGGTATGAAGGCAGGAAAAATAAACTTTGTGAGATACTTCAAATTGATGAACTGGGACTCATTCCTGTAGCATAATGGCTATTCTCCTCTTCAAACCCTTGAGCTATTCTCGTTCTAACGACAGAAGCTGATTCGACTTGAGGCTCTGCGAGACCTTTCCTTCATGGGTATGAGAACTCATACCTTCTAGTAGGCATTCTGACAACAGATGCGGATTTGGAATGCTTGAGATGAAAGCCTTAGGACTAAGGGAAAAGAAGATGAACCTTATGCAAGACTAAAAAGATAGAACAATGTACTCGCTCACTGAAGGTTCGAAACGAAAAAGAGGTTCTTTCGTCGAGTTAAGAGCCCAGCCGGGCAGGCAGGCACTTCAATCCCGGAAAGAAGGAAAGTGCTCTTAGCCAACTTAGAAAAAAGGGAATGATACCCGACTAAAACAAAACTTGGAAAGGTCTTGCAGAGCCTCAAGTCACACACAAAGGAAGTCACTTCGCTCGGTATAAACTGAACGAGGACGGACATCGGTCCATAGCGATCGACTGTTTTACAAGGAGAAAGTACGGGACTTAGTAAAAGACTAGCGGGAGTGAGTCTCATTTTCATACAAAGAGAATGCAAAGCTGCGAAAGCCCTGCACCTCAATAAAGGATTAGGAATGGCTAGAAAAAGATTCACTCGCCATCATAGAACGAGAGACATTCGTCATCGCTCGCACAGATCTGATTAAGCACATGCTAACTCGGCCGTTTCTTAAGGGTAGGATTGGGAAATGGATTATAGTTTTGTCAAAACTATGCTCTCCTTCTATCCCGCGTCACTTGAGTTCGCCCCGATCCCACTATTAGTTTCCATCGCCCATCATTGGCAAGAACTAGCTAGGCAGCCTTCCAAGTCCTCGCAACGCACCTTTGTAGCTCCCATTCGGATCCGGTCTGGACATTCACTCCTTTTCACTCTCAGTTCGCTTGAATTGACGTTGGATCATCTGCTGCCAGCCATTTCACTCTTCTTTCTATAATAGGGACCTCCTTCTCTTATATTAGGGACGCTATCGGATTCGCTCCTTTTGACTGACTCATCTAAGCTTCTCGTCCTTCTCACCTCGCCGTCCCGCGTCCTACTGAATTGGCACGGGTTCTAAGGCCTAACCAAACCAATGGGAAATGGGAAGAAGCACGGCACCGCACTGCTCCCTAGGGCAAGAAGAACCGAATGCCCACCATTGGAATTGGAGCTGGATCATGCTATCTCACCCAGCAGCTATAGCTATTGGATTTAGCAAGATTATCCACTTGGAAGGCGCAGCTATTGGAAGGCAGCTATTGGAAGCTATTGGTATTGGAATGGAAGGTTTAGCTATTGGAAGGCAGCTATTGGAAGGGATCAAAAGACCCGAACTCCTCCCTATGGTCACCTCACTCTCACGCGATGCCTTCTCTCTAACGATGCATTCTCTCTCACCTTATCCCTCATCTCACTTCTCGCATTCCCTATCCCCACCAGCATCGTCATGAATCACGGAGTACCTATAGACCAGAGCCCTTTTGTTTTAACCCTTTTCATTCATTTTATCATTCATTCGTGTTTTTTCTTCACTTGGAGATTCTTTCTTCGGCCTATCCCTCTCTCTCAGATCCGTCTCTCCCTTTCGCTCTCGGCTTTCGTTTCGTGGAGAAGAGTACCCCCGGGACCGGGACTCGCTTGACCATCGCATGTGAGGCCCTACCGCTCCCCTCCTGACATGAACATAAGTGGGGTGGGCTTCCCAAACATTGTAGGCTGACTGAGTAGGTTCCCATTATCTTTCTCCATAAGCAATAAAAGGCTTCCGGCTGATCTGTCTTTCTGGTCGGCTGGCTCCGAATCCTATCCTCTTAGGCAAGATCGGGAATCTGTCCGCAACTATCCCCTTACGTGCACTAGCGAGATCAACTGACCGACTAGCGAGACCATCTTTCCCGAGATCACGCACATCCCGGTAGTCGAAGGAATCTTTCCCGAGATTACGCACATCCCAGTAGTTGAATGAGAGAGCCGAAGAGAGCTTTGCCACAGATCTTGAAAGTAAAGAGAATCATTCCATAGAGAAGAATGAGCAACACAACATTCTAATATAAAGAAAGAAAGGTCTCTGTCTCTCGCCGGGGCTCATGTAATGACGCGTTGACAAAGATCTTTTTTATTGTTCAAGATCTCCGAATAAGGGCTCTATTTCTCGTCCCATGTGTGATCTACAGAAGGAAGGCACTATCCCGCTTGCTATGCCGGAGATGCTATGATTGGACGGGGCTCTACAAGTGCTCAAAAGAGGTCATTGGACCAAATAAGAGTCACGGGTCCTAATACAATGATTCACGCGTGGTGAAATTCTCGAGTGGAAGAGGGATAGAGCCAGGGCATCATGAACTTGGTCTCGCACTCAGAAGGAGCATAATTAAAGAAGGACATGGCGGATAGCATCTAGCAGACAGTAGCGCAGATAGGGACAGAGAGCTTAGCCTCTTGGAATAGCATGCCTTGGACTCCTGGTCTAGTATGGGTTAGCCGCCTCACTCCATTCGCACCGTGTAGTGGGACAGTCGGGGAAGGGTAGGAGGCATCAGTCGCTATGGTTCACCCGTCCCTGGGCACCGCTTCCGTAACCCCAGACTCTTTGCTAGGACTGATCCATCCCCGTAGGACTGGCTCGACTTCGTATTCGGTATCGGCCTAATCCGGGTCTCATCCCTAAGCCTGCAGTCGGAGATGGTTAAGGAGCTCGCTCTACAGTTTCGGATAGGCAGATCAGGAGTCCGTCTTTCCTGTAGCTCACTCACTTTATTGTAGGGATAGAATCGTTGTACCATCTACTCATTCCAGTAGCTCAGTCACATGTATGCCATCTACTCTTTCCAGTAGCTCACTCACTTGTATGATTGGGATGAGAATAGAGAAGATCTTTCATAAGAGAGTGAAAAGTAGGAAATAGGGAGGAAGGTAGGAGCCAGGTCATAGTGAAAAGTAGGAGTATCCCACCCGACGGAGGCATATGAGGGGAGCCTCGCGCTCCATTATGTTAGAGCTCCAGTCGCTATCGCCACTTCTGTAGGACCATTTGAGACTGCTTTTCATTTGATAGGACCATCCAGTCCCTTTTCTTTTCATTTGATGGGACCATTTTATCCTGTCCTGGAATAGTGGGGTGGGATCTTATCCTCTTCCCGACCTACTAATTGGAGGTGGGACGCAACGAGATCAAGGATTTCTTTAGACCCGGCCTGATCGACGGAGGTATAGCATCACAGGAAGGAAGCGACTGACAAGGAGCGTAGAAGAGGAAGCGGCGGAAGACTCTACTTAATGCATGGCTTTAGAGGAGGGAGTAGACCTGGAAGTGGAAGAGTGGGATCTCCCCTGCGAATATATGGGGCAAAGAAGGTGAGGTCGGGCGAGTATAATATTGAGAAGCGCAGTGGTGGGGACCGTGTTGGAGAAGTTTGGTAGATCGATCTCGATAAAGGGAGGACCCATAGGGGAG
This sequence comes from Kaempferia galanga, assembly GCA_037974795.1. Taxonomy (NCBI): domain Eukaryota; kingdom Viridiplantae; phylum Streptophyta; class Magnoliopsida; order Zingiberales; family Zingiberaceae; genus Kaempferia; species Kaempferia galanga. The sequence continues at coordinate 6,901 of JBBPFP010933707.1, read as the reverse complement.
TTCTCGGACAGAGGGTAGTCATCGGGCTCATCGTACTGCTCACACTCATCCCCTGATCGGCCAGACCAACCCAGAGCCCTGATCGGAAGACGTACTCTTTGCACTATAGACCTACTCGGATTCTAGCAGTCCTTCTCTCTCGGATAAGGAAGACCAGGGGTATGATGCATTTCGACAGACATATGAGGGAGGACCCGAATCCATAGTAAGAGGGATTCAGACCCTTCCTTCTCGCAAGCACCGAAGCTCGCTAGCTGCATTCCCGCTGACCGAAGCTTTCTAGTTCCTGCCTCTGCCGCACCGGTTGAGGTCGAGCCGAGCTTCTCTTCCTCACTGGCGAGCTATTGCATTGATAGGAGGGCTCCTCCGGGGCTGTTCCACTCACTAGCTCTAGCTGGGGCCTATCCCAGTTGAATTCATTCTTTTTCGCTCCGCACCTTCGCACTCCACACCCTTCCTTTTCCGGCTTAGGCTCGTTTACGCTACATTCCCACGGTGCTAGGTCCTTTAGACTAATGGTGGGCTCGCGTGCGCTTCTTATTCTTAGGTGGGCTTGCTCAACTCCAGTCGGTGAAGTGAAGTGAAGTACTCTCAGTCCGGGTAAGAGGACAGTAGTAGTTGGATTCTCACCTCCCACTGGAGGAATTCACAGCTCCGCTTCGCACCTCTACTATTCTTTCTTCTCTGCGGTAGCAAATTATGTGAAGGGGAGGAGGGGAGTCGGCTTTCCTCTGCCTGAGGTATGTGGGATGCGACGGTACGCCTCTGTACTATGCCTAAGGTATGCCGCGGTGTGCTATGCCTCTGCGCTAAGCCTCTGCGCTATGCCTAAGCCAGTGGGAGTGGGAATTAGGTGCTATGCCATGGGGGGCCCGACTCCGTGCTCTGGTAGGATTCCTACGCCAGGGACTATGAGAACTCTGCCTCTCAGCTGCACACTTGCCCGTGATCTCTTGTAAGGGCTTTCCTCTTGTCGTCCGCCAGACCTTACACGGGAATTGAACCTCCGCCAGGGATCTTCTCTCGCAGCCTCTACCTGAGAGCTCCAGCTTACCAGTTCTCTCGCTCGCCCTCCTACTCTTATAAACTAAGATGCCTAGAATCGTTTCAGTTTCACTGTCTATGGCTTGGATTTTCTATTGGCTTGTCCTCAGGCTTTGATCTTCTATGGACTTACCATTTGTATTTGTTTCATTTTCTCATTAGGGACCACTTGGACTAAGCATACATACCCGGCTCTTTGAGATTGAGTTTGCCCGTCTCTATTCCTCCTTTTCTGTGTTAGGAATTTTGGGGACCCTTTACGAAGTAGCGGAATCACGAGTTGAAGAAAGAGGGTTGAAACCAAAGAACTTTCTAGAGTCGGTTCGGGCGGGCTTCTTTCTCTGTCTTGCTGGTGCCCGTGGCTTAGTGACTGATAAATTATAGGGGGAGTGGTTGAAGGATTAAGACTTGAATGAAGTGGGTTCAGCATCAATTTATGTGTTTGCAGGCTCTGGAAGTCATTAAATTGTGGGTCCTTCCTTCACTTCATAGAATGGCAGTATAATATACTTTACTTATATACAGGAAGGGCTCAGAGGATCCAAACTAAAGGTCTTTCTTCGCCGAGAAAAGGATGCTGAAGAATCACGAAGCATAGTCTAATGCAGCTCCCTTTGACCGAGAACAAGAACTAGTAACCCTTCTCGTCATGGAGTTACTAAGGCCTGCTTCTCTCGCGACTCCTTTCCTTATTGGTTGAATTGCTTGTCGCTACGCTAGCCCTTTCTTTTGGTTCCACTTCCACAAGTCAGTCCTATGAGACTAAGATCCAATTCCCATCTATTTAGATGAGTGAGGAATGAACTTCAAAGTACACTCTCTCCCTTCTAAGAAGGAATGAACTGAATTGGTGAAAAAACAAATGAAGCGTGAACACATGGCATTCGTGAACAAAGAATCATAGCTCCTCCAAGGTATACTGAGGTGCGCATAGAGTATGGGCACATAGCCAGGTGGAGATCTGAGCTCTCGGGATGAGACATTCAATCGGCTTGCTAGTTTTAAGATTCATTAATAGCCCTCCCCGATCGGCTTACGCAAGGTTGAGGTCTGAGCCCTTATAGGTGTGGGTGACTTGGAACCGGACGCTGAAGGGCAGAAAGAGAAGGTATGGCTAAGCGCTTATAGAATAAAGGATCTCGTTGAGCACTCAACGTAGACTCTGCAAAGACTCTTTCTTGAATATCCCCACTGCTTAGGACAAGACCCCAAAACCATATCTGTTGTTCTGGACTCTGTGGGCTACAAAAAGAACTTGCTGTAGCCGTCTCTTTCTGTCTCAGGAAATGCGAACCCGAGAGAACAGGTTCAAGACCGCTCCATAGGTGTTGGCGCGCCGGGACAAAGAAATCGCCTACACTCCGAAAGGGTAGTTGGTCGGCGAAAGAGGCCATCACTCGAAGCGAAGCCGAGATCACATCAGAACAGGAGAGTTCGCTATGACGTGGCACAATCATATCAATATCAATATCAACAGCTCTTGCAGCCGGTTGCGGGAGAATATATTCGGGATCATAGATCCTCGGGAGAAAGTATAGAAATTATGGGGAGGTTCGGTCGCAAGCCAGACAGCCGCGCCCGGGAGGCTCTACCCTTTCTATCTATCTAGCTAGGGGGACTCCTAAATTCGGTGCATTCCCAAGAACCATAAAGTTCGGCGTACAGTGTACATTGGACTTGACGGCCACCCTCACTAGGTCCATAGAGTCATGAACCCGCTTCACCGCTCTTTTCTGCCGCTCCCGTTGGTATAGTAGGTAGGTCTCTACTCTATCAAAGAAGGTCGGCTCTTCGGCTCAGCATTAATCTCTTGTTAGGCTCAGCAGCTATGAGGGGATCTTCCTCCATAAATTCAATCCTAAGCCGACCACATTGCATTAAATATAATTGGTTTCTCGCCTTCCTCAAGGGCTCCTCGGTGCAGAGCTAGTTCGATCTATTCTTTCGGATGTGAAAAAGTGCTTTTCCTTACTCCACTCCCCCCGCTTGAGCCTGCTGACAGACCCTCCTTATATAGTCGTGGGCCTCTCTGTCATTCTGTCTACTTTTATGTGATGGCTGCTCTCTCCATATAGTTGTTCTGAGTGCGCTTTCGTACTATCCATTATTATTCCACTATGCAATCTAATATATGGCACGTGTGTGAACTCATTCGTACGGGACTGCCTTTAACCAACTGAAGGCAGAGCTAGGCAGCCTTCCAAAGCATCACCAGTAGAGAAGACTAGTACAATGCCATATAAGATAAGGTCTCACTCCCAGGTACTATTTGCTATAAGTAAAAGTAGAACCATGGACTTTTGGCGAATCTCCGTCCCATTCGGATACATAAAGAAGAGAGCGAGACTTGTTAATCTTTCTCAGTAGCAGTAGCGAGTTCTCACTCTATCCTATTTTTTATCTCACCCATCCAACCGGAATTCCTATCTCTTCCTATCCGGCCATTGAATACATTCACTAGTGCCAACGTGGGCAAATGGTCTCAGAGCCTAGCCTTGAAGGCATATCCCCGAGGAGGATGGTTGAAGCAAAGTAGTCATTCGTCATACTAGAGAATAGAAGGATAGAAAGAGGCTGTTAGATCCAAGTACGAGTAGAGGAGTCGTGAGCATGGGTCCGCCAAAGAGAAGCCCGTCATCCGCTTAACCAGCTATCTCCTTATAAATCACAAAGAGAATAGTTCTTAAGCCAGCGGAAAGGAATTGTTGGAGCTCTTGCCAACCCGGGTAAGCTAAGTCAAGCCCCAGATCAGAAGTTGACCCTAGCATTTGCATCTGCCAAGGTAGATAGGTGGAAGTTCATGCTCAAGTCCTATCCCACCGTGGAAGTGAATAAGGCGAATCTCATGCAAGAAGAAGATGACTTAAAATATAATAAAAATACAGCAAGCTCCTTATCAATCCACATATGACAGAAAGCCAAGTAGCGTAGCATGACCCTATGGGGTACGGTAGCAAGAGCCGAGATTTATAGCTCTTATCGCCAGCATTTGCTGCGGGCCCCCTACTACGTCGCTCCTTCCCTTCCGTCTCGATCCACTTTTTCTGGTTATCCAACCTCATCGCACCCTTTTGAGTTTTCGAAAGCCTTTAGAACGTAGCGTGCGCATCAGTCTTTATATAATATAGCATCAGTCCTTATATAATATAAATATAAGGAGGACTATGCTTGCTCTTTGCTGAGTACTTCCGCTCACTCTTAGCTGATCCTAGCTTAATCGGTGGTGTGGGCCAACTCTGAGAACCACATGCCCGTCCTTTCAAATGCTATAAGAAGCGGTGGGAAAGGATCCAATTGGTTTATAGAGAGTAGATAGCAGCAGCTCCTCTTGGGCTTGAATTTGATTAAAATATCTTGTCCTCCCTAAAGTAGGGACCTAATAAATGACCCTACCCCATTCAGCTTCTAGTAACTCTTCAGTCTGAGGCTTGTCAAGACTCGCTGTTCCATTCGGGTATGGTACTAGAACCATTAACATACGAGGGCGACCTCCCCTTCAGTCTAGAGGACACCAGTTCAGTGCCAAATGAGAACAAGAACTACAATGCAATGACTCAAATCCGGAATCGAATGCAGGTCTGGCAGAAGACTTCCTCATTCTACGGTAGGAAAGGAAGAAGTAAGGCTCTGAAAGAGTGAAAGGACGCGAAGGAGGAAAGGGTGGGTGAATCAGAGAAATGGGATTGAAGCCCGGGATAGCGAGCAATAAAGATAAAGATTTGGACCGGACCCGTTAAGCAGCCGACTCCTGTCGCAGCCGTGTCGCAGAGCAGAGGAGGCCAGGATAGATGATGCCCAGCCCATGGTGGTAGCGGTTCTCCGTAACGAGCAAGCCCGTGCTCATGCAATGAGGCGGCATGCAAGTTCTTTTTTCGAAGCCGGCCTCAGACGGGAGTGGGGGTAGAGAGGCGGCTACTTTAACAGGAATTCCGTAGCTATCCTACCGGTAGATGGGGTGGGGCGAATCCAGTCGAAGGTGCACTCGTCATAGCCGGAAAGAAGCGCATGCCAGGCACTTGAGCTTTATTCCATGGTTCTGTGCGTTAGGTCAGGTCTCGGGGATGACTTCCTCTATGGGGCTTCTTTCTAGTTCTGGCGGAGGACTTCAACGAATTTGAGGAGCTTTATTTAGACCCTAGTTGGGAGATCTCCAGTGCCAACTTAGAGCAGCAAAGAACCGAGGGAGATTAAAGATGAGAGTGAGTGTATTGGATTAGGGCACCCGAGAACGACTACTGTATGCGGGACAGAGAGGAGTGCCCCGTCCGCGATAACTGACCCGTGACTATTACTTGACTGAACTTAGAAGGATCTGTCCGAACAAATGATAATGATTGCATTGCTTCATGTATTAGATGAGAGCCTCCGAATTTTAATCTTGCTAGCGATGTCCGCTCCACTTCCCCTATCAGCTCAGCTCTTCGCCAATCGACTATCGTCTCACCTTATCCACGATAATCCTTCGCCTACCGGACTTCCGACTTTGCGCTTTCTCTCTCTTTCGTATGCATTTGAGCACTTATAAATAAGAAAGTAGTCTTTCGTTCGCGAAACTCAAACCTTTCTTCGTTCTCCTTCATTGGTCGATCTTTGCTTTGATGCCTCACCGGGCTATCTGAGATTCCTTGAGAACTGCCCAGGTCTGATCTTCGGGAGGAAAGGTCTTCTTCGGGAGCTCCTCTTCAGTCGCTCATGTTTAGCCAGGAGTACCTAGTAGCTACTCAGTGAATTGAACCTCTGCCTTTGATCTTTGATTGAACCGATGAGTCACCTATTTGTCGCTACCTAAGCGTACTCGAGCGTCGAGCTAAACTAAGATCTTGTATGATTGAGGAGATCAGCGGTGGGCCCTCCCTGGCCTCACACTTCTCCGGGGCGGCTGGGCTAAAACCACTCGCGTTTCACTCGCCTGGTCGAACTTCCTCTCCTTCGCTTGCTAGATACGTTATAGGAGGACGGTAGATAGGAGAAAGCACTGGAATGAGATAGATAGGACAGGAAGAAATGCCCCAACCGATGACTAATTCCCAGGAAGGAGCCTAGCATGAACTAGATCTTTCTTGGTCAACTAAGCGAATGCGCTGTGGTACAGCTAATGTGCTAATGTGTGGTACGGAACCTTACCTTATTTTATTCAAGCACAGAAGGAGACAAGCCCATGTCTAAGTCTGAGGTAGCACTTTTCCGAGTGTTTCACTAGCTGCTCTTTCTTTTCCGTAGCGGTTACGTCACCTTCGTATTCTAAGTCTCTTCTTCGTTCCCCCAAGTATCTTTGTTTGATCTCAATTCCTATTCTCTAATCTAATATGGTATGAAGTGTTCAAGTGAACCCGATCACGAATGGAGTAAATATAATATTGAACTCTCTTTTTTGTGATAACTGGGTCAACTGATTTTGTCTGTTTTCGCGCTGTCGTATCCGTCTGCCGGTTCAATGAGTAGCTCTCCGAGTATGACCCCGTACCCTCTACTGCATCTATGGCTGCCCCAACTTCTGCACCTACTGACTCATCTACCGAATGAACGTCATAATTCTTAGAACCGATAGGCTTAGGTGCACCTCTACCTCTCGCCCCCCAAAATATGGTATGGGACGCTCCCCAAAACTTATTAATTCATGGCAACTTACAACTTAATATAAAGAATATAGAATATGGATACGTCGAATATAAAGAATGCGCTGGGGTATCGTGTGTGTTAATGACTGGTAGAGCCCTCTTTCTTTTCCGTGTGCTTGAAGGCCAAGCTAGAACGGCTATAACGCCAGAAGGATAAGGGGAGAAGTGGAGGTATGGGAGGCATACTACACGGATTCGAGTTGAAGATGCTTGCCCGGTTCAAGATAATAAGAATAAGA